>PVLD010002224.1:41796-172333 GCA_004027595.1 Dinomys branickii
TTTTTTTTTTTTTTTTTTTTTTTTTTTTTTTTTTTTTTTTTTTTTTTTTTTTTTTTTTTTTTTTTTTTTTTTTTTTTTTTTTTTTTTTTTTTTTTTTTGCTAATACCATACTGATTTTATCACAGTAGTTTTATAGTATAATTTCAAGTCAGGGATTTTGATGCCTCCTGCCTTGCCTTTGTTACACAGGATTGCTTTTGCTATTCTGGGTCTCTTCTAGTTCCAGATGAATTTTAGTAATATTTTCTTAGATCTGTGAGGTATACTAATCATATTTGGACCAGGATTGCATTGAATCTGTGTAATAATTTTGGGAGTATGGTCATTTTCACAATGTTGATTCTTTGTATCCATGAACAAGGAATATCTTTACATTTTCTGAAATCCTCTTTGATCTTTTTTTTTCATAGTACTATAATTTTCAGTATATAGATCCTTTACATCTTTTGTTAGGTTGATTCTGAAGTATTTTAATCTTTTATATGCTATTGTGAAAGGTGTGGTTTCCCTAACTTCTCTCATAGTGTGTTTTTTTGTGTATAGGAATGCTATTGATTTTTGAGTGTTGACTTTGTATTTAGCTATGCTACTGAATTTGTTTATTAATTCTAGGAGTCTTTTGGTGGAGTTTCTGGGGTCTTCCATGTAGAGTATCATGTCATCTGCCCATAATGATAACTTCACTTTTTCCTTTCCTATTCTTATTCTTTTTATTTGTCTCACTTGTCTAATTGTTCTGGCTAATATTTCCCAAACTATGCTGAATAGGTGTGGTGACAGTGGACATCTTTGTCTTGTTCTTGATTTTAAAATGAAAGCTTTCAGTGTTTTCCATTTAGTATGATATTGCCTGTTGGTTTGTTATAGATGGATTTTATCAGATTGAGGTAAATTCCATCTATTCTGATTTTCTATAGGGAGATTTTTATCATGAATGAGTGTTGAACTTTATCAAAAGCTTTTTCTGCATCTATTGAGATGATTGTGTGATTCTTGTCTTTGGCTCTGTTGATATGGTGTATTGTATTTATTGATTTGCATATATTGAACCATCCCTGCATTCCTGGGATGAATCCCACTTAGTCATGGTATATAATCTCTTGAAGATTTGCTGCATTCCATTAGCTAGTATTTTATTGAGAATTTTTCTATGTTCATTAGGGATATCAGCCTATAGTTCTCTTTCTAGGTTGGGTCTTTCTCTGGTTTTAGTATCAGGATAATACTTGCTTCCAGGAGTGAGGGGGAATTGCTTCCCTTTCCATTTCATTAAAGAGTTTGAGAATAATTGGTATTAAATCTTTTCTAAATTTCTTGTAGAATTCACCTGTGAATCCATCAGGACCTGGGCTTTTCTTCACTGCTAAGTTTTTTAGTAGGTTTTGAATTTCACTGGCTGATACTGGGTTATTCAGGATTTTTATAAATTCTTTATTTAGCTTTGGTAATTTATATGCATCTAGGAATCAGTCCATTTCTTCTGTGTTTTTCATCCTATGAGAGTAAAGATTTTTTTAAGTAAGTATTGATGATCTTCTGAATTTCTGCAGTATCTGTAGTGATTTCACCCTTTTCATTCCTTATTGCCTGGATTTGATGTTGTTCAGGAAAGTGTTATTTAATTTTCATGTGTTTATGGAGTTTTTGTGATTTTTTTGTCAATAATTTCCAATTTCATTGCACTATGGTCCGGTAATATGCATGGGATAATATCAATTCTTTTGCATTTACTTAAGCATGTTCTATGTGCTAGTATGTGGTTTGTTTTAGAGAATGTCCCATGTGCAGATGAGAAGAATGTGTATTCTGATGTTGAGTGGAATACTCTGTAAAGTGTAAGTCCATTTGTTTACATGTTTGGTTTAATTCTGTTATTTCTTTACTAATTTTTTATTGTCTAGTTGATCTATCTCTTTGTGACAATGGTGTGTTAAAATCTCCCACTACAATTGGGTTGTTGCTTATTTGATTTTTCATGTCTGTTAAAATTTGTCTTATACTGTTAGATGCTCCTATATTTGGTCCATATACATATATGATTATTATCTCTGCCTCTTGCAGTTTTCCCCTAATGAGTATGTAGTGACCTTCTTTATCTCTTTTGATCATTCTTGGTTTGAAGTTCATACTGTGGGCAACCAGAATAGCTCTCCTGCTTTTTTCTGGGTTCCTGTCACATAGATTATTGTTTTCCATCCTTTGACTTTTCAGTCTATGAATTTCCTTTTGAGTTAAATGCATTTCTTGTATACAACATATTGAATTTTGTTTCTTTATCCACTGTGCCTGTTTCTTTTAATTGGTAAATTGAGGTCTTTTACATTAATGGTTATTACTAATATGTATTGGTTTATCTTTGTCATGTTATTTCCTGCTGTTGGTTGCCTGCTTTCCCCCTCTGTTTAATTGCTTGTCCTGCTTGGTGGTTCTTTTCAATTGTTGTTATTGGAATTGTGGGCATTTTTATCTCTTTCTAGAATATCTTTCAGTACTCTTTGTAGAGTTAGTTTGGTGCTCATAAATTTCTTCAGTTGCTCTTTGTCTGGAAATATCTTCTATCTCCATTAACTTTGAAAAGTAGTTTTGCAGGGTACATCAATTTACCATATTTGTTTTGTATCACTCATCAACATGAGTGAGTGATAGTAGGACAGTGGACTATATGGCCTGGTGAGGTCATAACCAGGTTGGAAGGAATTTCCAGTTTTAAATACCCCAGGGGATTTGCATGCAGGCAGCATAGGGCATAGTCTTTGAAAAGTGCCACGGAAGCCACCCTCCTGTCCTCTGTCTGTCTCACAAGTCACACATCCACGTGGTCTTATTCTCCGATGTTTCTCAGCCTGTCCTTGATGAGATGAATGGGTCATCTCCTTCAGCTTGTGCTTGTAAATTTTATCAAACATGAGAATGGAAGGAGAAACACACTATGATAAACAATCAAAACCTTAAGTATCATTTTAAAGTGTTTAAGATTCAATCTTGTACTATAAAGTAAAAGTAGTATCATCATATATGCCTAATGGTTACTTAACATTTGCTAGTAATGCTTGCCTCACCTGGTTAAAGATCTTCATTGATTCTGAAGTTGGCACCTTGATTTATGTCAGGGTACTTCCTTCTGACAGACTGTTCTTCCAGGGGATCAGCTTCCTCCTTTGAGAGTTCTCCTTCCTGTAATAGTGTCCTCATCTTTTACGTACCATCACGAGTGATAAATCATTAACAGCTAATTACACTGGAAGCTTAGGAATCAGGATGTGTGAGTCAATAGGCATTTTTATGTTGCATCCTCATAAATAGCCTTCAGGATGATCTTTGCTCTTCGAGTTAGCAGTACAAGATCCTGGGGGGAAACAGTCCACTGAGACAGTAAGTATGGGAACAAAAAAAGTAGAAAACCAAAACACTGCAATGCTGGTTTGTTCTAGTAATCCTGCTTACTAGGGACAGTACAACCATGCTCTGGGCTGGCCAGGGTCCCCCCAGTAGTCCACCTTCCGGGTGTAAGCTCCATGCACAACATTGCCGTAACGTATGCAGGTGACAGCCTCGTGCGTACCCTGCCATGTACGTAACCAGCCATTGGAATGCATGATTGAACCTTAACAAACTTCTCATTACTGTCTTAGGATGGCTGTTTTTCTTCTGAAGAGATTAACACAGCAAACCATAAAGACTGAAAATAATTGCATCGGAAGATGTCTTGGTAAACACATGGTGCAAAAGATAGCCCCAGCCCCACCCTCATTCTTGGCTGTTTCTGCCCCAAGGCTGGCCTCCCTAATTCCTGCAAAGCATTTTAGTACCGTTGAAGACACCCAGGATGACAGGAAAAAGAAAACAAATGATAGGACTTTGACTAATATTGGAAGGAAAATTCATGCACGAATTATTCGAGTCTTTGACGAGAAGGGCAGTGATTTGGGAAACATGCACCGGGCAGATGTCATCCGACTCATGGATGAGCGAGACCTGAGGCTGGTGCAGAGGAGCAGCAATGCGGAGCCCCCTGAGTACCAGCTCATGACGGGTTTACAGATCCACCAGGAGCGCATGAGACTCCGGGAACAGGAAAAGGCCAAACCCAAGGCTGGTGAGTATTTTGCTGTCAGCTCCCTGAACCCTTTAGCATTACAAACAAGCGATTCAAGTTTCTGTGTGTTCCAAAGTGCATATGACAATGGGAGATGAGAAACTGGAAAAATGAAACGCTTATGGCCTCATCGGTGTTCCCAGCGTATTTCCCTCCTCATCCCTCGCTTTTTTCCATTCTGTTTTCATTTTTCCTTAATACCCTATTTCTATCATCTCTCCCTTCCATCCTGTGAAGAAGGATGAAGCAAGGCAAGCCAACCAAAATGATACAAACCCTGCTCCCCTGGTCCCGCGGCACTGTGTCCAAACATCACAGCGTGTGATAGGGGGAGTGAAATGAGATTCAGGAGAGGTGGTTTCAAGCTCTCATGGTACCCGATCATACAGAGCTGCCTCCCCAGGCCTTTTTTGAGACATGGTCTTGCTAAATTGTCCAGGCTGGGCTCCCCTCTTCGGTCTGGTGGCCTGAGCCTCCCAGAATGACAGGATTACAGGCGTGTCCCGTGGAGAGATCAGTGCACCTGTCAAGCCCAAATATTTTGTTACAATGCTCATTTTCGTACTTGGCCAGTTACTTTCCCAAGCACTTGTCAGTGAATCCGTGAGGAAGCTGGGAGTAGATATTAAGAGAAGTTGTCTGTTTCTCTTGGCTCCTAAATAGTGCTGGTCATTACAGAAGACTGCTCGGTGGGAAGAGTGCTGGGACAGGGGCCGGGAGACTGGGCCCCACCCAGCTGTCCTGAGGCTGCATACCTTGAGAAAGACACATTACCTGGCTTAGGTTTTGTTTTTGTGGTACTGGGGATTGAACCCAGAACCTTCACACTGAGCTCCATTCTCAGCCCTGCTGTTTTTTATTTTGAGGCCGGGTCTCACTAAGTTGGCCAGGCTGGGCACAAACTTACAGTCCTCCTGCCTAACCTCCCGAGGGCAAGATTACAGGTGAGTGCCTCCAGCTCTTTGGCAGTGCCACATGTAACAAGGCTTTTGTTGAAAAACAAATATTCAGAAGAGACTAACCAGCTGCGATTAAGGACATCAAACTACGTCACATAAAAAAGAAAAACGAACAGACTGGAAAAGTTGGGAAGCCTAATGTCTTTAAGGAATTACTTTGTTCTAATGAGGCTTCGGGACCTACTGATAGAAGCAACGGTATAGCAAAGTGGTGTTAAAAACTTTGTGCCGGGCACGGTGGTGCCCACCCATAATCTCAACACCCTGGGAGGCTGAAACAGGAGGATGGCAAGTTTAAACCCAGCCTGGGAAACTTAGTTAACATAGTGAGGCCCCGTCTCAAAAAGTGAGGGGTGGGGCTCGGGATATAGCTCAATGTGAAAAGTCCTGGATTCGGTCCCAAGTTATCACCAGAAACAGCCACAACAAAACAACTTTCATTTTGCAAATTTAAGCATAGAGAAGAAAGGTGGTATAATAAACACTTACTACCCATCCTCCAAAAGGACAAGTGTTAACATGTAGCACTTTAAGATCTATAAAGTGTTAGAGAAAAGATGAACTCCCCCACTCCTTCCTGCTGTCCCACCCTTCCCTCCCAGCAGTCCCTGCTCATGCTCATGGCTTCCATGTGTAGGGCCAGTGAGTGTTGTGACTGTCAACAGATACATTCATAAACAGTAGAGATTTTGTGTGTAAAAAGATATAAATGGCACAGTATTGTTTCAAGATCTATCCATTATACATATAATAGCTGTAGCTAATTTATTATAATTACCATGTGACATCTCATGGTAAGACTGTATCAAATTTGTTAACCCATTTTCACCACACTGGGCTTGTTCCCAGTTTTCCATTATCATGAATGCTTGTGCATCCTCTAGGTTGTGAACCAAACCAGTCAAGTTACTCTCATCAGCAGTGTGTGAAATTCCCTCCTGCACATTCTCACCCACCCCTGGTACTGTCCCACAGATTTTTTTCATGCTAATGATGGGAAACGGTTACTTACTGTTTTAATGTATTTCCTTCAACCATTCGAGCTTTTTTCCTCAGTTGCCTGCCTATTCATGTTCCTTTTTTCTTGATGATTTTTTTTCCTGATTTATAGTTCTCTGTATGATGCAAAAACCTTGTTGGATTTTAAGTACCCTTGTTTGGCAGGTAAAAAATTGCTACTTAGATGTCTCTCTCATTTAATAGAAACAGTTACTGGTTTCTGACTCTGAAAGTGAGGGGACTATCGGGGCCCCTATGCAACCAGAGATGTTCCAAGGTGGGGGAAATTCAGTCTCAGGAGACTCCTAGGTAGTCCTAGCACCAAATCATGTTGTCTCAAACCAGGACCAACCATGAAAAAGGAACTGACTTTTTCCTCAAATATTGGACAACATGACTTGGACACAAAGAGTAAACAGATTCAGCACTGGATTGAGAAAAAATACCAGGTTCAAATTACCATCCAGAAGGCAAAATACGCAGATGACCCAGAAACTAAAACAGTAAGTAAAATCAAGTGTGAGGACTTGCTTTTTGGTTTTCTGACGTAAAACTACAATTGTTAAGAAATCTGGAAAAATTAAAAGCAAAGAAAAGTGATTGGTAATTCTACCACCCAGTAGTGGTAATTTGCTTCTCAGTTTATTTTTCAAAATGAAACAATCTTTATCAAGGTGCTTCCATGATGGCATATTTTGCCATATTAAAAACACTGACAATGTAAAAGCTGTATCTTATTTTACAAACTGTAGAATGTGTAGCCTTTAAAGTAGGAAAACTGAAAACTTTGGATTCAACCTTTAGGTTGTCTCAAGTGCTGAGAGGCAGGCTGTGGGCTGAACCGTCTGCTAGAGGATGTCAGTGTACAATCCCAGAAGCTCACTGTGTCTTGTTTCTAATCTGGGTGACTTTACCACCCACTCCCCACAGGCAGCCCTAGTGCATGGTCTTCACCTGAGGCCCAAGGCAAAGCCCGGCTAATTAGGAATTTCTGGAGCCCAGGGTGTCTTTTTTTTTTTAAATCACCTCACGTGGGTGACTGGACAGACTTCAGTCAGGGGACCAGACACATGACTCAATCAACCCATCACTTAAATCAAGCAGTTCCAGGACGCTGCTTTTGTCCATGTTTAAGCACTGACAACAGAAAGCATCAGAGATGCCGACTGTGAATTAATCTTGGACCGTTTCCCTTCTGTAGGAGAAAATATTTGATCAAATACTTCAGACCATGCCTGGAGTAGCTACCTTCTTGTCCACACCACAAGCTGTTAAAGGAGGAACAGCTTCAATGTGCATTCTTCGTCATCTGAGCAAGAAAGAAAAGAAGGCATACGCGGACTCTCAGGCCCAGAAAACAGACACTTTGAACAAAGAAAGTGGGGGTGGCGGGGAATCAGATGCGGTACACCATGATTTTAATAAAGAAAAATAGGCTCTGTTTTTCACTGGTCTGTAGTCCTTTGCCAAGGCCGAGTGACCCTAGTGGACGGTCAGTACTGCAGCCGTAGAGAGCGCCCCGTCTTCCACGCAGCTCCCCACCTCTCCGTTTGCAGCCAAGGACGAACCCTGCTCCTGCGTCTTTTTGGGAGGGATATATCCACTGAGATGCGAGGCCAGACTCCGCTTCCTGCGGGATTGTTTTACCTGCGGGGATACGGAAGCCAGACAACCAGAATTCAGAGTCAAATTTACCTGGGTTTTTACAGTCCTTGCACTTACAGTTCTTCTTTACAGAGAACCACTCTTCAACAGGGCAGACTCAGAGTAAAGCGTGCAAGAATACTCCAAACAGACTGCAGCAGGCTTTAAGCTGCTGAGAATTTAACACAAAAGCTGGACTAAGTAGCTTCAACTTACTTTGAGCTTCATTTTCTTCTTGTCCGGATCGTGCACAACGGCATGCCTAGTGAGACTTTGCTAGGGTGAAGGGAAATAAAAATACCGTATATTAAAAGCCCCAACCCTGATGTCTATTCTCGAAACCTGGAGTTATAAACTGTCAGCCTCCCTTCTGTTAGCGTGGCAACCCCTTTCCCTCCAGAACCCAGGAAAGAATTCTTAACCCCTGGGCCTAGTGCCTCTCACTGCCTCCTCCAGGGACCCAGTTAGGGATTTGTACCATGCCAACTACTTGCAGCCTCTTAATTCTGCCCTAAGGAAAGGCCTATTGTGAATGAGCTTCTCCAAGTTGAGGAGGGTGCTGTTCACTGAACCAACCCAAATAGTATTCCTGAACACAGTGGGAAACCTGCTCACGCGCCAGCTGACCACGACAAAAAACTGTCAGCTGCATGTGTTCTCTCTCCAGAGTAAGCCTCACTCAGTTCTCTCTCCAGCCCCCGATAATTCACAGCAAGAGCCCATGAGACACCAGCCAGAGCGAGCCTACCCCCTTCCTTTGCTCCTGACAAAGGTGATCACCTTTGCCCCTGACACTGCGAACTGTGCTGAGCCCCAGGCTGGAGCCCCTGAATGTCTGGGTCTGCATCTTCTTGTGCTCATTCTTTTCCCAGATTTCAAAGGACACCCACACCACCAGCACACTGTGAGTAACGAGCATAGACATCAAGGCCATTGACCTTCCACCTAGCACTAGATAATCAAGAGTCCTGGGCATACCCAGGACGGGGCTTCTGACTCAGTACAGCCTAGGAATCTGCATTTTTAGTAGCTTCCCAATGGATGCCAATGCTTCTTCCTAAAGCAGTTCAGTTTAAGAACCGCTGGTCTCGGCGGGCCTGCAGCCTGCACACGTGAGTGAATGGCAGCTGCAGCGGGAACATGTCAGCTCTGCTCAACAGGACACCTCCCAGGAGCAGCAGGACTGCACAGGCAGGTGGGGGCACTTACTTTCATAGCAAATGTTTTGCCACAGCCAGCGTGTTCACATGCGTATGGGCGCTGTTCCTCATGGAAAGAGAGAATATGGCTCTGGAGATTGAACACAGTCGTGTAGGTGCGACCGCAGCCATCTCTGGGACATCGACACACAGCCCGTTCTGGGGCGTGAGTTTTCATGTGCTGCTTAAGGTGATCTTTGCGCTTAAACGTTTTCTGGCATACTTCACACGTTATTTCCTCTGAGGAAGCAGACAGATTTAACCACTTCCCAAGTTATTATCACACAGGAAAAGCTCACTGAGTGAGTAACATACTCAGTATCCAAGGCCTGATGGCTAGATACATGTCAGAAATTTCTGAGCAAACTCTGGCCCTCATTTCTACTGCGGGGGTCTGTGAAGTTCTCCTAAATTCTTAAATCACTCCCAAACTCTGGGGCTGTTGAGTTCAAGCAGAGCTTCTCAGCATGGTGACTGTTAAGAAAATGCAAGCACTGCTTAAACACCCTTCCTTGTCCCCCAGGACGGGCACCATTTCCTGGCACTCCCAGAGCATCAGAGCTCCCAGGATGCCTACAGCCTCCCAAGCCTTCTGTGCTAAGTCTGCATGGCACACTACCAGCCTGGGCCGGCTCTGCCCGCCTGGCAGTCAGCTGAGGGAAAACAGGAAACGGAGACCCCTTACTTCCCCATGCACATTCACTGTTTCGTTCCGAAAGCCCTCCCTCAACCCTGCAGCAGGAAATACTCCAACCGTCCCTTTATGCCTGCCTCACCTTTATGGGTTTCTCTCGTGTGTTTCAGAAGTTCTGTCCATGTTCCGGCCACAAAAGAACATCCCTTTTGACATATATAGCCTGTTGGAAAAAAAAAAAAGTTGGTACATGTCCTGTTCTGAAAATCCAGAGTCAATACCAATCATACTTAGATTATGTAGGCATATAAAGTATGCCTACATAATCTCTGTCCTCTCTCCCAGTAACATTCTGTTCTGCTGGACTCAAGCGGTGAGCACAAGGCGATAGCCAGTGCAGGTTTACGTGTTGTGAAGTGACACAGCTGCCCACCAGCGGGCTTTATGCCTGGGTTCTACCCCAGCAGGCTGTCTGCAAAGGATGGCGGGCGGCCTGTGGACTCCAGCTGCTTTTACCCCCACCCCTCTGAGTGCACGTCCCCTTTCCCTGCCTGCTCGACGATCACCTCTTTCTTCCCTCAGCAAAAGTGTTACCTGGCCCCTTGTCCTCGGCAGACACCAAACCTTAGGATTTACACTGCCCACCCCCGGGCCAGCTCTAGCCTTGCGTCCAGTCCCATACAGCAGGAAAGGAGTAGGGCACAGCCACAGAAGAAAATAACTTGCAGACCCCACAGAAAATCACTGAGCAGAAAGGACACTGGGAGAAGCACCAGAATTGGATTATATAACTGCCAGGCTGTTTCACACCTAGGAATGAACAAATGTGCCTGCCTTGCACTCCTGCTCACAATCTCTTTTGTCGTGTTTTTGACACATGGACTTGCCAGGTATTTAGTGATTTCCTTTTTCTTTTTTTGGTACCAGGAATTGAACTCAAAACTTCGCACTTGCCAGGCAGGCTCTGTGCCGTTGAATCATATCCCATTTCCTGGTCTTGCTATGTAGTTTAGGCTGGCCTCAAACTCACAGTGCTCCTCCTGCCTCAGCCTGCCAAGTGCTGGGATTACAGGTGTGTGCCACTACACCCAGCTTCACTAATCTCTTGTCAAAAATTAAAAATCCTAAATTCTAGGACCTGGGAAATTGATGCAGGGATAACAAAAATCATCCATGCGAACGAACAGATACAAGTAGTTGATGGAATAAAACTCAGGTATTTTCTGTTATGTCACAGTGCCATGTGTTGTGACCACTGCAGACTACCCAAGCCTTCTGAATGGCCAACGGGGAAAGAACGGCTCAGGTACAAAGGGAAGAGGTTTAAGAGAACGTAAAGCAGCAAAACCTTGGCAGGTGCACAGACTGACCCTAAGACAAAAAGCATGACCAGGCTCTGGGCCTCAACAACACCGCACTGTGTCTGCGCAGCACTGACAGCAGTGGAAGGACGGATACCGCCCTGCTGCTCCGGATGAGAAAACAAGGCTAAGGAAGCAGACCCGCATCCTTCTGCCCATGTATCTCCTATCCCTCTCACAACGGTGGAGTAGACTGCAGAGCACCAAGTAGTCGAAGAATCACACTCACCCACTCAATCAATCAATCCATATAAATAAATACATAAACAGAATAAATGAAACGCCCCCTACTGTCAGTGTTTCTCAGCGTGAGACACACAAGGCCATCCACACCTACCCTTGTGGACCTTCCCATGTCGCTTCAGGCTGCTGGGTGAGGCGAAGTGCTTCCCACATCCCTCCTGGGCACACCTGGGTTAGCAACGCAGAAGTATTAGCTGGTCCATGTCAGAAAGTTCCACTTAGGGCAAATGGTACTTTGTCCTGGCTTTCTTAGCAAAGTCTTGCCTCTTTTGACTACAAAATCAGCCACAGAAACATAAGATCTAAAAAGCAGACCTAATCACAGGTGAAAATCAAGTTACTTGATGAGCCCTGCAGTAAAATGAACTGTTTTAAGAGGAAGAAGGCACATTACCTTTTCTGCTTAGGCGACCAAATCAAATACTGTTTTCATTTTTAGACCCTGATGGTTACTCTGCTTTCACGGCTACACAGACACTTTGGGAGGTTGTCCGACTTGGTGTAGGAAACCCAGGCCATTCTGAGCTTGTCTCGCCATCAGTAATGGCGCTGTATAGGGGTTGTGTGTAAGAAACCACTGCGGCACAGGCCGAGCCCCATCAGAGCATAAAGATTATCCGCAGACCCGCAAGCCAGGACAGCACTGTCACTGCAGTGACTGCACGGCACAGGGCAGCCTGTTCGAGCCAGAAGCAACGCCGGCTCAGCCGCTAGTGCGGCCCTGGTGTGAGGTGGCGGGATCGTTCCATGGCAGCCACCCTTGCAGGTTGTGAGGACACCCTCTGACTGCAGGCCGAGCCTGCTCACTTCCGTTACATTCTACAGGAGACAAATAACTCGGGTGTCTACCCTGGCATCTCAGAGAATGGCACAGGCTCCACTTGAACAGTTAAAGTCCTTCAGCCTTCCTTTCACGCTGAACCACAACTGTAACAACCTCACAAACCATTCTGAAACAAGTTAAACACTTCTATCAAAGAAGCAAAATCAAAAGTTAACTTTTCAAGCTAGCATAAACAAGCATACACAGTGCACATTATTTGCAGAAAGGGGCTGTCTGGGAAGCGGTTTCAGAGCACATGCTCCCGCCCTCGAGCCCTCACTTCCCAGCCCCAGGCTCAATGGGCACCCACCTGAACGGCGGCTCCCTGCGGTGCTGGCACTGGTGGATTTTCAGCTGCTGGTGTTTCTTAAAGGCCTTCTGGCAGCCTTCAACATTGCACTGTTTAATAAAGCTTTGTTAGTCTTAAGAAAAAGCAAAGGATCAATGGTTCATAACAACCTGCAGGTTATAAAACTATTCTGGAGATCATGCAGTTGCGATTTTCACCCTTATAATTACAGTAAAAATGTACTTTCAATCAAGAAGCTTTAAAGATTAATGATACTGCAAAAAGCATAAAACATTTTCATGGGGTACTGCCCAATGATACACATTAATGCACACAACATTTACAAATTGGTACTTTTATAATTGGGATAGCCAACGCCAAACAAGATGTTGATACTTGACAGAGCAAATCTGGCTGATGAAAACTTCAGAAACATAAGCAATAACTATAAAAAAATTTCACAAGGGGGCTGGGGATATAGCTCAGTGGAATAAGCGCTTGCCTAGCAAGCGCAGGGTCCTGAGTTCGATCCCCAGTACCGCAAAAAAAAAAAAAATTCACAAAATTTGACCGTGTACAGTCATCACACTTACTACATATTGTTTTTGCTGATTTTCATGTTTGCGTTCAAAATGCTTCTTCAGGTTTGATTTGGTGTTGAATTTTTCATCACAACCATTAGCTGTACAACTGTAAGAAATTGTACAAACCAAAATTAACAAATCTAAGAAAAAGAGTTTTAAGATGGCTAGATCTTCCTACTTTATAAAAGTGAATTATTCTAAAGGACAGCATAAAACAGTCTCCAATAAATTCCAAAATGTTGTGCTGGGGCGGACCGCAGGGGAAGAACACGTGCTTAGCATGCACAGCTTTGGGTCTGACTCCCAGCAACACCAAAAAGGGAAGAGATTGAGAGAGTAAATCCTGAAGTGCTAATTAAGCCATGCCATGCAGGCCTCTGAACTTCACGTGACCATCAAGTAATGTGACGCTGTTCCATGATTGAAGGTCTCGAGCCTGCTCAGCCTCAAATCATGCTTAGGTCTACTTAGTCTCATGCAGAACTTGTTACCCTTAATTTTGCATGAAATGTCACTACGCATTGCATTTAAAAAAAAAAAAGACCTCAGAAAACCTAGTTTCCTGGCATGTCTCCAAGCCACTCATATACTCATATTGGCTTCTGGCCCTTAACTTGTCCACAGTGGAGGCACACCTCTTGCCCCTTCCTCCTCCATGCCAGGTGGGATGCTAATGTGATAGCTGGGCTCCGGCAGGCATGTAGGACCATGAGGTTGATCCCCGAGATGCTAAGGGCAGAGAGGCCAGTTAGAAGGAGCCCAGGTCCATGGAGAGCCTAGAGCTGTCCTGGACCCCCCCACACCTCTTCACGTCTGTACTCCAGTCATGAAAGATAAAAAAGCCTATCTTGTTCAAGCCTCCTGTCCTAATTTCCCTGCCATTCTTGACTGTAACCGTGACATAGCTATCTAACTCATGACTGGAACCCACACAGTAGGGGCCGCGGGCCATGGCAGGAAGGACCCTGGCACACTTAGGGTAGGGGAGAGGTGTGGCAATTAAGCACAGCTAGGCCACAACTTCTTTTTACTAATAGACAAGGTCTCACTGTGTGGCCTGGACTGGCCTGGGACTCCTGAGCTCAAGTACCCTCTTGCCTCCGTCCTTTAGTGGCCAGGACCACACACACTGCCATCATGCCTGGCTTGGACCCCAGTGTCATTTCTTGAGTCAAGCTGGTGACAAAAATAAGCAAAAAAGGGCAAGGTGGCACAAGCCATTTGTAGGGTGCACTAGGGACCTGGAGTGCGCTACACAAGAGCTCAAACCAGGGGTCTTAAGGGAAGCCACCTGGGGTAGCATGGGAGAGGGCCAGTCTGGGGCACAGAAAAACGCTTTCAGCGCTGTGCAAGGCCTGAGGGCCTGCGCTGGGACAGCTGCAGGGTAGGCGGAAGCCCAGGAGTAAGTTAAGGACCTCATGACATCTATGCTGCAGGGGATGGAAAGGAGAAGGAGCCACCTGATCTTTCTGTGGGTCACCAGACACAGTGCTGTCACCTACCCAGCCAAGAGCAAGAAAAGAAGAGCAAAGGGAGAGATGAGTTCTCTCTTGGACTGTGAGCAAAACCGGCCAAGTGAAATCAAAGAAGGCCCAGAGATGGCCAAGTAGCACTGGCTAGTGAGCCAGTAACCTGGCGCTCAAGGGAGGGAGGCTGGGCAGAGCGAGGGGAAGGGACACACTGGTGCTCCCACGGCAGTGGCCACTGCTCCCCATGTTGTCCTGTGTGTGGGGACCTAGCCTCATGCTTACACCTCCTATCCCAGCAGCTTACTGTCCATAAGACCCTGACATGCTAAGACAAGGATTTCCCAAAGAACTACTTTCCATCTAATGTTTCCCTAGTGAATTTTTCCAGCTCGATTTCTCACTTACTAAACATCGTAAAGGGACGAGAGCATACAAACCCCAGAGAAGCTGAGATGCACTCATTCCTGAATTTATTCCCAAATGACCCACCAAAGCACCCCCGAATCCCACGGCCAAAAGGTACTCTCCTCTCAATATGAACATGAAAGCAGCTCCGCATTCCTGCTCTTGTGAGTTAGCGATCAATCATCTCCCCAGGTCTCCGGGCCACACACACCCACCTCCAAGGCCTACACCCAGGTCTCTACTCACACAAACGGCTTCGCTCCAGTATGAGTGAGGACGTGCCGACTCAGATGGTAGTCTCTGACGAAGGCCTTGCCGCAGCCCTCATAGTCACAAGCAAACGGCCTCTAGAAGGAAAGGGAAAACATGTCAGTCCTGTCAGTTAGTGACTCTGGTTATTAATAAAAAGTCTAAAACATCTAACAGCACAACTACAGACTTTCTCTCTGGAGATGGCTTCGCCTCAGCTAGGACGGCGACACCTGCTACACCAAGGCAAGGCCTGGTTTTCCTGCACTGTTTTACAGCAGCAAGGCCACGTCCTCTTACCAAGTCACACATCCCGATCTTAGTCTGTGGACAGAAATAAGCAGGTGGCCATCACAGGAACAGTGCAGCACAGCCGACCCGCCCCTAACCCTGCACGGGGCTTTCCCAGCGACCTACTCTCCCACATCACTCTGCCTAGCCCCCTCTGCACAGATCTCCGCCGCATGATTCTGCCATGGAAAGTCAGCCGAGGGCAGAGAAGCAGCGGGTTCTTTCTTTCCCTTGTCAAGCCCAGTGTCTGGGCTAAGGAAATGCCGGGCACGGCGACAGAAAACGTGTGACACCTGACAGTGCTGACAGGCGCTACAGCAAAGCAAGGAAAGCGGCTCACAGCCCTAACTGCAACCACCATGGCATGGGGGCACTCTCAACTAGTCAGCTTTGTGTAGCCCGCTGTGGAAAGCAAACCACCACGATGCTGAGGAAGGTGGTACCAAGACCCCAATCAAGACTACTATGAGCAAAGCCAGTGGCCAGGAAGGCGGATCAGCTGCACTGTTGGGGGCAGGGCCACAGAACCTGTAACTGTCAAATCAGTGTGCGAGTTAGGACAAAAACATGACTTCAAATGTTCCAACATGTATGAAGCCGCTGGCAGTGCCAACATCCAAAACATAGCAAGCTGCCGGGCGTGGAGGCGCACACCTGGAATCCCAGCACTCAGGAGGCTGAGGCTGGAGGATCATTGTGAAGTCGAGGCCAGTCTGGGCTACAAAGTGAGCTCAAGGCCAGCCTGAACGGTACAGCCAAACCCTGTCTCAAAAAGATAAAAAAAAAAAGCAGGCAAGAGAGCCCACAATTTGAGGAGGCAGGGGTAGGGGTGGAATGGGCCGGAAGAAGAGCAAGGAGGCAGAGCCTAAAGGGTGTTAACAATGAAGCCAGTTGCTGGGTGGGGTTGCTGAAAGCTGAATGGGTGCATAAACCAGAGAGCAGAGGAGCCAGGGAAAAGAGCTGCTTGCACAGCTCTGTCTAGCACGGAAGAAGTCATCCTGGGTAACAGCTCTAGGACTTTTAGGGTAGTGCTTGGTGGTGATGAGGTTTGCATCTGTGCACGTGTTCACGGATTACCGGAAGGTGCCGACCCGCTGAAACTCGAGATCAAACTATAGGAAAAAGTTGCTTAGGGAGCCCTAAGCCTACAGCAAAGACATCAGCACCAGGACGAACCTCCTCAAAGTCCGGTGCACTCGCTCAGAGCCTGCCCTAGCCTAAGCCCCGGGACTGCCCGCGCCGCGAACGCGCCTTCCCGGGGGCTGCAGGGCGGTAACCGCGCCCTGGGCAGCCGTTACCTCCCCAGTGTGCTTGCACAGGTGCGCCTCGAGCTTCCAGGCCTTGTTGTAATTGGCGCCGCAGTCGCGGAAGGAGCAGATGAACCTGCGCGCGAGAGCCTCTCGCGGCGGGGGCGGGGCCGGGCTCTCGCCAGCCGCGACGAACGCGTCCGCGATGGTGAGGCACGACACCGCCTCCGCCACCGACCCGGGTGGCTCCAGGGCGCCAGTGGGCCAGGATGGAGCCACGTGCGTGCGCGAGAGGCCGCTACCAAGCACGCCTTGTGCGACGCCGTGCACTTCCGGGAGCGTGGGTCCACGGAGGTAGCCCCGCCCCCGACGCTAAGATCCCGCGCATGCTCTGAAGGGCTCCGCCGAGGGCTCTGGGCTGCGCATGCGCTTGGGCACCAGGTGGCGGCCTGTGCCCCGCCCTCCCTGCGTGAGAGGCCGTGAGTTCAGCGTCTGGTGTTTAAAGTTTGTAGGTGGCGTGAGCCCCGAAGCATGGCTTCAGTGTGAATTGTTTCCCGCCGCCGCCCTCTAGGAAGTACTAACCTTGCATAATTTAAATGAGCCTGTTCATGTCTCTTTGCCCGCGGTAAGGACTCCCTGGCATCTGATCTTCACCCTTGCGCTACAAGCCCGAGAACAGTGGATCCTAAGCTTGTCTGCGCACTAGAGTCACAGGGAGATCTTTTCAAATTGCGAAGGCTATAGCTTAGCTGGACCAGTTAAACTAAATGGGGAGTGTGCAAACAGACATCATCACTACTTAATAAAACTTCCCAGATGATTCTAGTGTCCAGGAAAATCAAGGGAACCACTGCTCTAAGGCTTCGCAGCACACAGTGGTCTCGGGATCAGCCATATCTTCGAGGCGAGGACTCTCAAACCTACCTGAATCAGAGATTTCCAAGTGATTAAGATGCACAGGAAGTTCTGAGAAGCACTGTTGAGAGGCTCCAATGAATATGGGTAACTTGGTTTACAAGGATCACATGTTTCCCGGGTTCCCTGGATAACAGTAACACAGTGGATCGCCTGATGTTCCACCAGGGGTATATTTTCACATCATTCCAAATCACTAAGGAAGTGTCAGGCTGACTGATGAACAGGTCTCTGCATTAGCTCCCCGCCTCCCCCCAGCATCTGAAAATGATGGCCTTGGGGTTGCCACCTACACCATTGAAGTGAGGCTCTGATTGCCGATGAAAATCTAGAGGGTCCCGATTCTTCTTCCACCCTTCCTCCTGTCTATCCCCCTTCTCAACAGGCTTTCCTGCGCTTACTCTCTCCCACCTGTGCTTGCCAGCACAGTCTCCCTCAAACGTCTGAGACTACAGGTGTGTTTGCAGGACTGGTATTTGCAAAGTACTTTTATTCCTTAGAGCTATTATTCCCGCATTGTAGGCAAGGGCGCCCTCATGTAGGAAATGGGAATGCAGGGCTCAGGCCTTCTCTAGACCCGGATCAAGTCCTGCATCTTCTAGAAGAGCCTCCCTCGACCACTGCAGCCACCTTTTATTTTTTAATTGTTTTTATTTTTTGTCTTTTTGAGACAGGGTCTCGCTATGCAGTTCATTTACTAGCTGCTTTTTCTTTTCTTTTTATTGCGGGGATTGGTCCTTTTGAGATAGGGTTTCTCTACACAGTTCAGGCTGGCCTGGAACTCACTTTGTAGCCCAAACCGGCCTCAAATTCACAGCAATCCTCCTGCCTCAGCCTCTCGAGTGCTGGGATTACAGGAGTATGCCACCATGCCTGGCCTACTAGCTGCCTTTTGCTGTATGACTTTATTTTTCCCTTAAAATGAGGGGCTGGAGATCTTTCCTTACCTCTTGACTCTGTGCCCAGCATTGTGACTTCTTTGTCATTCAAGTTGGAAGCATTGGTTTGTGGGTTCCACGCTTGGCCCTTCTGGGCCTTTGCCACTGCCACAGAGATATTTCTACATTAACTTAGCCCAGATAGAAAGACATAAAGGGCAAAATGGGGCCATCCCAGCTGAGTCCAGCATGGGTCAGCCAATCTGCAGATAGATCTGACAAGAAATGATTGTAAGCGCTGAGTCGGCGGATGATTTGTTACATGGCAGTTTTGTAGCAATGACTGATACACCCTCATTACTGGCACCAACAAACACGCTAAAATCTGTCTCATCCTTCAAAGAAACAAACAAATCCCTTTTATGTTTCTGTGATTTCCTGACTCAGTGTGTGATCACACACTTCCCTTTACAACAAGTTACCTGTGAAAGCTAATCTATGCTCTTCCTCTTTGCCTGTTCATAGAAATTTAACACAAACATAGAGTTCATAGGTCAGAGGACCTCTTTGGATCTATTACTCAGGTTCAACAACCATCAACTTTTCACCCTTCTGGTTTCATCTAACTGCCCAGATTCCCAACCTAGCACCCATAGCATTTCCAAAGCCACTCACCTCCTCCAGGGTGTCCTGGTTGCCATGAGCAGTGCCCCATCCAACCAGCTGGCAGCTTTGGCTTCTTCCCTCTCTCAGCCCCTGCATTTACCAGCTGTTGCATCAACTTTGATTTCACTTCCTCGTTGTCAGTTACAGCCAAGGTAGACCTTGGACCTCTAGTTCCCACTGTCTCTGTGATTCCATCAGAAAAGGAGTATTTGGGGCAATGCCATCCGTCCACCATCCAGCCCAAGATGAGAATCAGAGGCTGTTCTTCCCCCAAACTACTCTAAATGTCCTCAGATGTCCCACTGTCCATGAAGTTTTAGCTTTGCTAACACCTGTGTGGCCATGAGTTTATTCCAAGCACAGCATATTGCAAGCCAGATCAGCCTCCTTCCAATAGCTTAGGGCGAATTCACTTTGGAAAGAAGTTGCATAGAATGGAAACCTGGGATCTCTTCCAGTTCTCACATTCTGTGCTTCTTCGATAGGAAATAGGGGGATTGTGAGGCACTTTCTGAGCTAGATAAATATGTCTGCCAAGATAAACATGACCCTTCTGTGATTCTGTGATAAGCAAGGGAGATAGTAGTGATTTGGGGGATAGGGCTTAAGGTAAATCTGATACCAAAGAAGGAGAGAGGTCTAGTAGGATTGAAGGGAGAGTTCTGGAATAGGGAGGCGCACTACAGAGACCGTTAGCATCGCAGAGTAGGACGCTGGCCTGGAGGGGCTCACCGTGGAACCGGAAGAAGGGAGCAAGCGAAAGGCATTTGAATACTCAGGCAAAAGAGCAACTAAGCAATCGCACTGTCAGAAGCATGAGCTTCAGAGTTTGACAGGTCTCCCTTCGAATTCTGCTCCTCTAGGTACCATGTGACCTTGAGCCAGCTATTTTGTCCTTCTGAAGTTCGTATTTTCTGTACCATGGGGATAATAAAATCTGTGCTACACTGTTATTGTGAGATTTACATGAGATATTTAGTTCATGCGGGATGCTTGATGCCTACATCAATCTCATCTACCCAGCACATCGTAAATAATTTGTTATTATTATTATTTTTTTGTCTTTTTGAGACAGGGTCTCACTATGCAGTTCAGGCTGACCTTGAGCTCACTTTGTAGCCCAGGCTGGCCTCAAACTCCCAATGAGCCTCCTGGCTCAGCCTTCCAAGCACCAGGTGTGCGCCACCATGCCTGGCTAGTAAATAATTTTTTAAACGGCCTTTTTGGGGAGCATGACTGAGATTATTGAAGTTTGAGGCTTCCATCTCAGTAGCACAGTCTCCAACTTATCTTCCTCGGACTGCTTGGCTCTCACATTTTAGTGAAACAAGCTACCGTGTTAGTGAGAAGCATTGAAACTGGCCTCTGGCTCACAGCCAGTTAGGGGCTGAAGCTCAGCCAGCAGCCCTGGAGGAACTGAATCCTGCCAATATGACAAAAGCCTAGAACCAATCCTGCCCCCATCAGACGTCCAGTGAGACCCTAACACTGGCTGGCTTCTTCCTGGCAGCCAGAGAGAGATTCTGGTTTTTGCTGTTGTTTTATTTTTGTCTTTTTGAGACAGTGTCTCACTATGCAGTTCAGGCTGGCCTTGAGCTCACTTTGTAGCCAAGGCTGGTCTTGAACTTGCAATGATCCTCCTGCCTCAGCCTCCTGAGTACTGGGATTGCACATGTGCACCATCTTGCCGCCCAGCTACTGGGGAAAGATTCTGAAGCAGAGAACCCAGCTAATGTGAGCCAAGATTCCTAACCCTCAGAAACTAGGAGAGAATAACTTTGTGGTGGTTTAAACCTCTAAATTTCGAGGAAATTTGTTCTGCAGTGTAAGTGACACAGATAGATATTTTACCGCACAAAATAACAAAATAGCCGAGTGGTTCTGAACTCAGTGGAGAGAGCATTTCAGTGGGAGAATTCTGGTGGGAAGATGGCGGAAAGGGCTCTGACACAGGATTCATCCATTTTACAACTTGCTTTCTAACTAAATACCAGATACCCGGGTGACAAGAGTGAGTGTATTTCTAGTGATAATGACAAAAATCTCTCAGATGTGAATTATCCTGGAAAATCTTCCATGTGTGATCCCTCGTCTCATAACTTTACTCTTACCTTACAGCACTAACTTTTCTCAGATTGGTCTAGCACAGCCAAGGTAGGTGGTAAGGCCCATTGCCCCTGAGGGTCAGCAAGGAACAGGGATATTACCCCTAAATACACTTTACCTCAAGAAGCACTTTAACTTAAAGTGTGTCTCCTTTGATGGGCCACACGGTATGGCAGAAAGACCTTTGGAATGACTCCAGCTACCACCAACTACTTGAGTATGGCTTTGGGTGACTCCCCAACCTTCCCTGCCTCCTCTACATGACAGAGGGGACCCTGCCTTGAATCTCCCAGCGTTGCTACGAGCATCACGTATTGTCTTGGCAAGTTACTAACCTCTCTCCCTCAGTTTCTCATCAGTTGGTTGAGGATGAATCAACACAGGTAATGAATGCACAGAGCGAGATGTCCAGCCAAGCGGTGTCCTCGGGAAACACTGTCGCTCAGCCCTGGCTACTGTGATCTACCTGAGCAGCTTGCCTGGTCGACCATGAAACACTACATGTGTGTAAACTGTCACCGCTGAGTGATAGGGTCTCAAGTATTCAGCCAGATAAAACGTGGCACAATGCGTGGCCATGATTACATGGCCCAAGCTCACCCCAAAGGGACCAACAGGGATTCAGAGTTTCCTCTACAGTGCTTCTGGATGGAGTAAGAGTTTCACACCCCGTCCTCAGCCACATTCTCGCCACACCCCATCTCTCAGACCCTGATTGTGTAATGGCACCACTAGGACCCCACACCCAAGCTATCACTTGTGTTTCTGTCCTTGCTCGCAGCAGTCTCTGCCAGCATCTTCCTCTCCCTCTCCCGGCATCTGTTCTCTGAATGTTCCTCGTAGCTCCTCTAGGACTTTTGCTTACCAGAAATCATTGGGTGGGCAGTGCAGTCACAGGGTTCCATTTAGTCTTCTTATCAGCTCATCACGTGATCCCCCCACCCCCCAGCCCCACCCCCGCTTCTCTAATTAGCTGCCTCTACTCCAGACAGACCATCACATGGTCCTGCAGCTGTAATTGCCCGGCCAGGGCCTGTACTTAATCACTCCTATCCACTCCAAACCCATTTTAGTCTGCAGGAGCAGCCAGATTCTATCTGGCGAGTGAGGCTTAATTGCCCCCTGATTACCCACAGGGTCAGGCGCTTCGGCATGCACAGATTTGTTACCTGCAGCGCATGCAAGATTTTTGTATTTGCTAATTTTCTCTGACAGCTTTTTCTACTGAACCACCAGAAATGCCCCTGGCAGAGGCGCACATGAGCCTTTAGCAAGTCTGCGCCTCTTTCTGGATGATGTCTTGGCTTACTTTTCGGGGTGGAAGCCCTTCTGTCCCTCTGCGCCACAACAGCTGCCATCTGGATCTAATCTACCGCCGCGAGTACATGTGACTCCGGACAGAGCCAGCACTCTCTCACCTTCTCCAGGCCTTTCTCCACTCTGACGCCAAGGATCGGGGTAGTCAGGGATTTCAGTGTCACCCTGTGGCCCTTAGCATAAGGCCCCAAGTCCTCTCTCATAAACTAACCAGGGCTCCAAAGGCCTGCCATCACTTCCCGGCCTCATTTCTCAACACTGGCTCTGTGCGCACGCTGAACTGACCTCTCTTCATCAATAGCACCTGGCCGTCTCTGGCTTGGCTTCCCTCAGACCTTCCCATCTACAGTCCACCCTCTGTATTCGAGGCTTCTGCCTGTGTGAGTTCCTCCAACTCTGGATTGAAAATAATTTGGAAAAAAAGATGATTGTACAGAACAGGCTTGGATACTTTTCTTCTTACCACTCTAAACAACACAGTGTAAAAGCTACTTGCACAGCATGTACATTATACCGAGTAGTATAAGTAACCTAGAAATGATTGAACTGGTAGGTTGTATGCAAATAGTTGCTGTTTTAGTAAGGGACTTGCTCACCCTTGGATTTTGGTGTTCTTGGGGTCCTGGAGCCAGTCCCCTACAGACACCAAGAAATCACTGTGTTATCTCTGCTACTGTCCCTCACTGCCTTTTGACCACTGTTGTCCCTTAACCTTTGTAGATCCCTGCTCACCCATCTGGTGGCAGCTCAGGGTTGGCTCCAACAAAGATCTTGCCAGGCCTCCTGGTGGCCAGCAGGCTCCTCTGTGCAGGGCACACACGCCCTCCTTGTGCACCAAATGCATTTGTCAGTTTCATGAATCTCCTCCAGCAAAGGGCAGATGCTGCAGAGCTACCTCCAAGCATCCCACCCACCCCTTTGTCCCCAGGACCTGGCGCAGGACCTGCCACACGGCATATAACTATTTCTCACTGAATCAATACATTTCTCACCAGCACTATGAGGCAGGCGCCGTGGTAGAGGGGTTTATGGCATTTCTTTCGGCCAAACACAGGTTGGTGCAGGCAAGGTTTCATATGGAACCTTCAGGTTTGGTTCAAACAAGACTTAATTATTGCTGCCGAGCGTGCTGATAGTGTTTTTATTTATCTGTTTATTTATTTATTTTTCTGTCACATACTTCTCAAGTTCCCTGTGTTTTTTTTTAATTGGCTTTGAAAGAACCTGCCTCTGTTTTCTTCTCAGTCGTATCAGGTCAGTTTGGGGCCAGTTTCTTACTAAGTCCTTCAAAAGTGCCATCTCATTTAAACCCTGCCCTGAGCTCGTGAGGAGACACCACCCTCTGTCTGGTGGGCCACAGGCCCCTCCCCTCACCCACCCATTCTATCCCCTGATCCGTGGGTCTCATTGTCCTGTTGAGCATACCCCTTACGCATGTAAGAATCCTTTGTACTGCTTGCCTTATAGCAGGGAGCAGGACCACATCAAATATTTAAACCTTATTTGATGCCTGGCGTGGTGGCACACACCTGCAATCCCAACACTCAGGAGGCTGAGGCAGGAGGATCATTGCAAGTTTGAGACTCGCCTGGGCTACAAAGTGAGCTCAAGGTCAGCCTCGAGATCCTGTCTCAAAAAGACAAAAGAAAAACATTTTTAAAAATCTTATTTGAGACATTCATTCACTCACAGAAATATTCATTCTTAGGAATGGGGGCCCAGAGGTTGAAGTGACCTATCACAGGGGAAGGGGAGCAGCTGGCTCACCTGCAGCAGCTGAGCCAAGCTAAACCAGGGACTCCACTTGTGGCAGGGCCTGACCAGTGCCTCAGGTCTTTCTTCTGAACTTGGGGAGTGTTTGTTTTGGTTTTTTTGAGACAAGGTCTTGCTACATCATTCAGGCTGGCCTCAACCACACAGTGATCCTCCTGCCTCAGCCTCCTGATTGCTGGGGTTGCAGGCATGCACCATCACACCCAGCTTGAATTTGGGGTTTATGCTTTTATTTCCTCTTCTCTGTGATCCAGACTGTGACCTTTGGACTCACTGGGGTACATGTCTAGCCATTCGCAGGTCCTACCATACCTTAACCCAGAGGCATAAGTCCCACGCACCGTCAGGAGCCCCTCTTCTCTGTCATGTATGGTTCATGCTAAGTTTTCTTCCTGGTCAAAAACTGGCAAATTCTGTAGTCTTGTTGGTAAAAAGCACTAAGCAGGAGGAAGGACAAAACTGGCAGCTGGATGCAGAGGTGCTGTACCTGGAAGCACCCTGGCCATGAAGTCCTAATTTTGTTGTTATTCTTCTTGGTGGTGTTGTTTGAGACAGGGTCTCGCTATGTAGTTCAGGCTGGTCCTGAACTCGCTATGTGGCCCAGTCTGGCCTTGAACTCATGGTGATCCCCCTGCCTCAGCATTATGAGTGCTGAGATTTCAGGCGTGCACCAACACATCTGGCATGAAATCTGAAATTCTGCAGCTACAAATCATCTCTAGGATCCTTTAGAGCAGAAAGAAGATAGGACAGGAATGTTTTTTCGAATTGGACCTCCTCATTGCAGACAGAGATGCCTGGATTCCCAGACCAGACTACCAGAGCCTACAGGCATCCAGCTGCTATAGGGGCAGATGTTAAATTTGAAGCAGGGACTGTCTGTCCCCCCTGGAACTTCCAAACCATCGGGCTCATCTTACTCCAGAGTTCCTATTCGGGGGATTCTCAGATTCAGGGCTGATCTGACCAGCTCTGCAAGACCAAGATTATGAAAGTGCAGGGTGCCCCTGGTCCAGTCCTTTCTTGCTGGCCTTGGCCTGCTCCAGAGACTAGAATGATCTCTCTCGGGTGGAAGATTGTGTGGCAAGAGGAGGGGTGAGGAGGGTCTCTGTACTCCTGGGGACGCCCACGCCCTATCTGAGGTACATCCCAGAAGAAGCCCATCCTCATTAATAGAGAGACAAACTTAGCCCAGAATTGGGAAAGGCTTTCTCTTAACATTCATTTTACCTATGGACAAGAGACAGTAGTTCAAAGGTTCATCTCCTAAAAATAGAGATTTGAGCAGACGTAGGAACAGTTGCTGGCTCTCCTGTCTGTGCCCAGCCCTCCCTCTCCCAGGGAGAAAAGGAATCTAAAAAGAGAAAATGCTTTCATCTATTTGCAGCTGGAATGCTATGGAACAGATGACTCTGTTTGGCTTTTCCCTTCCCATAGCCTCTGGAGTAAAACCCTTTCCCCGGTGGAGACAGGGTTAAGAAACCCTAGCAAATGTAAATTAAAAAGTACCCCACTGCAACCGAAAGATCTTCCTTACTCACACCTATGCTACATCATTATAGTTAGGGGCCCATCCCAGAGTTGCCCTGGAAAATACTGTATGTGTAAACCAAAAATATTGAGCACAATTTTATAGTCTGGACCCCTGGCTAAGAATTCCTGCTCCCGAGGTAAGTAGAAATGGATTTTTCAAAAGTAACATTTAGAGCGGCTGAGACCGAATGGAGCCAGCAAGTTGGAATTTAAGATCTTTCTGCTCTTTGTTGTCACACTGGGAGGGGCCAGTAGTGGGGATTGAACCCGGGCCCTTCACACTGAGCTATATCACCAGCCTTTCTTTATTGTTTTGAGGCAGGGTCTTGCTAGAGTTGCCAAGTTGCTCTGGCTGGGCTTGAATTTAGAATCCACCTGCCTCAGTCTCATAGAATTTTGGGATTACAGACATGTACAGTCACTCTGGGCTCGTCACAGTCCCAAGTCCTAGAACAAGGAACTATTTCCAGTCCAGCTTATCTCCAGCTCCACAACCTCTTCGGCGCCTCAAGAGTGGCCCAAAAGGTGCACTGTCATCTCTAAGGACATCTTTTCCTGTGGGATGCCTTGTGGCTATAAATCGTGTGCATGAGCAGGTGGGTTACTCGTGGATGGCTTTGCCTCCCACAGATTTACCACTTAGTACATGCTCAGTGGCTCTCCACATCAACGAAATGGAGCGAATCAGCACATACAGCTGTCCCTGGCTCTCCAAGGGGGCTGGTAGAAGGACTGTCCTGGATACCAAAATCCACAGATACTCAAGCCCCATGGAGTTGCACAGTATTTGCATATTACCTACAGGCACTGTCCTGCACACTTGAAGTCACACCACCTAATGGCCATCATCAGCCCAGCCGTACCAAGCACGTAGTGTCTGTGCAGGACTCAGGCCGGATGCTCTGTGGAATGTAGGAGGGACAGGGGCCTGTGACATGTGGGGCTAGGGCAGGTGTCACTCTGCTGTTGTGCGTTTGGTATGGGGCTTGGTGTGCCACCTATGCAGATTTAGCTTTTTGGAACTTTTTAGATTTTCTTCTAGTATTTTTGATCATTGGTATGTTGAACTCACAGAAGCTGAAGCCCTGGATGTGGAGGGTCACCTGTATGGGCTATAGGAGGTCCTTTCTGAAGTGTATGTGTCATACTGTGCCAGCGCCAAGGTGATGCTCAGGAGGATACGAGGGCCCTGAGACAATGTGACCAGTGACAGCTGAGTGATCAAAAGTGTTGCTGAGTGTGGTGCTGCCCACCTGTAATCCCAGCTCTCAAGGCTGAGGCTGAGGCAGGATCACCATGAGTTTGAGGCCAGCCTGGACTACATAGTGAGTTTTGTCTCAAAATACAAAACAAGTGTTAAAAAATCATGATCACTTCTTGTTTACAGCAGGATTCTTGAAGAAAATCTTTGTGTGACCTTTCACCATGTCAACACAAACACTTTACGAAGCTTCTATTGAGCTTATTTTGCCTAAACAAATGAGAACATGTAAATTTAGAAGAAATTTAGAGCAGTGTTTACTGGAGCAGATAAAAGGATGGAGTTTTTTTTTTTTCAAAGTGTTTTTTGAGCAAAAAATAAATCTTCTGTAGCTGGTTGTTCTTGCGAAGCAAGCACCTTTGGAATAGAATAGCATACTGAAATCGACTTTGCTTAAAGGCTGTCATTTTCACTCGGAAGAAAATTGTATTAAGCAGTGGTGATAAGGAATTAGGATAGGTTTCTTGGGTGTAGCCCACTCATTCCAGTAAGCCACATGGAAGAAACAGCTGTCTACATGGAGGGATTTCAGAGGTTCACAAAAGAAGTCCACCCCACAGAATTCCTCTCCTCCAGGGCCTGCAGGTCCTCAGGGTGATTGGGTAGCTGGGCAGATGTGCATGAGCAGCGCCTGGGTCAGCACCTGGCAGCCACAGACCTGAGGGTGGGTGCAATCAAGGCGCATCTCAGAGCACGGACAAATCTGGAGAGAATCTGGCCAGAGATGCAATTTGGAGAGCACTGAATAAATTTTTAAAATCTGTAGCTATGTAGAGGCCACCTCCCTGATCGTCTCAGGTCCTTTTACGTTTTGGAGGAATGCCCTGTGATGGCAGGAGACTGTCCACCTGCGCACAAGTGTGGGGGGCTGCTGGGGCCAGGGAAGGGCAAAGCCAGCAGCCTAGCCTGCAGCAGGTCCTGGCTGTGCTTCCTGCTACCACACCAATCTCCCTGGGAGCACTTCCTTAACAAGTCCCTCGTTTGTCCTCACATTCCTGGCTCAGGCTCCACTTTTAGGAAATCTGCAGTGGAGTCATTTTATAAGGCTTGTTATAAGCAATGGGCCCTGCGTGCCCCTCAGACTTCCTCAAACTTCTTCTCCAGAAACCACCATGGTACCGTCATCTGAGCTCCCTGTCCCATGTGCCTTTGTGTCTCTACATGACACCCCTGAGCCAGGCATCGTGGCACATACCTATAATCCCAGCACTTGGGAGGCTGAGGCAGGAGGATCACTGGGAGTTCGAGACCAGCCTGGGCTACAAAGTGAGCTCAAGGTCAGCCTGAACTACATAGCAAGACCCTGTCTCAAAAAGATAAAAAAAAAAAAAAAAACACCCCCATAGTGCTGCTTCCTGAGTTTTAGTTTTTCTTATTTTTAAAATTTATTTTAAAAAATAAAAGAAGGAAAGGATATTAACAAACAGACATCCATCTACAAAACAGCATAAGAACAATACAAGCAATTACAGACAAAGTGGTAGGAAATTAACAATGATTGTTGTATTACACATTGATATCTTCAAAGTGGTTTCTCAGGAAAACAAATAGGGACATGCAAAATTGGTCAAATAATTAATCATTAGCTGATCCTTTCAGTAAAGCGATAGAAGTCAGTAGTACAACTATGTTAACTATCCTGTGTATACATATGTACATAATTTCCCCTTCTTTCTTTTCTCTTTTCTCTCATCCCTGTTGCTCTTTCTTTTGAGCAGTTTCACAATGTCTATCATACCTCTTAATTTTTATTCACTCTTTCAAGTTCTTATACTAGTGAGACAATACTTCGTTTACACATGGAGGTGTGATTTATTTCACTTATGAGTATGGTCTCTAGTTGTGACCATTTACCTGTAAAAGTCTCTAGTTTATCTTTCTTTATAGCTGAATAATATTCCATTGTGTAAAAATACCACAATTTTTTTATCCATTCCTCAGTGGATGGACATTTGGGTTGCTTCCACAATTTAGCTATGACAAATTGCGCTGCTATAAACATGGGTGCACATATATCGCTGTGATGTGATGTTTTCAGTTTTTCTGGCAAAATACCCAGAAGGGGAATAGCTGGATTAAATGGGACCTCTAGACCTAGGTTACTAAGAAATCTCCAAACTGATTTCCACAGTGGTTTCACCAGTCTGCATTATCACCAGCAGTGGAAAAGACTTCCTATTTCTCCACAGCCTTGCCAGCATTTTTGATTTCTTAATCCTCGCCATTCTTACTGGGATGAGGTGCAATCTCAATGTTGTTTTAATTTGCATTTATTGGATGACTAATGATGTTGAACACCTTCTCATGTATGTTTGCCATTTGTATTTCTTTATCTGAGAAGTGTGTATTCATCTCAGATGCCCACTTCTGGATTGGGTCTTTGAATTTGGACAGGTACATGTTTTTTAATTCTTTGTATGTTCTAGATAGAAGACCTTTGTCTGAGGGACAGCCAGCTAAAATTTGTTCCCAATTTGTGGGTTTTCTTTTTACTCTGCTGGTGATTTCTTTCAGTGGGCAGAAACTTTTCAGTAGGATGAGATCCCAGTTGTTGATTCTTTGCAGTATTTCCCATGCAACAGTTTGGTTTTTGTTCATGAAGTCTCTGGCTACCCCTATCTTTGAGGTTTTTACCTATTTTCTCTTCCAATAGATTTACTGTTTCTGTTTTAATATTGAGATCTGTGATCCATTTTGACTTGAGTTTGGCGCATGGTGATAGACTTGGGTCTATTTTCAGTCTTTGGCAAGTGGCAAGGCAATTTCTCCAGCACCATTTATTAGAGAGGCTGTCTTTCTTCCAGGAGTTTGTTTGGCCCTTTTGTCAAAGACTAGGTGGCTGAGTGTGGTTGTGGTTGTGGCTGTTTCTTCTGGTCTGTTCCATTGATCTTCTGGTCTGCTTTTTAGCCAGTACCAGGTTGACTTTATTACAGTAGCTTTGTAGTATAATTTCAGGTCGAGGATTGTGATTCCAACTTACTTGTCTTTGTTGTCCAGGATTGCTTTTGCTATTCTCTGGTTCCAGATGAATTTTCCTCATCCCTGTTGAGATTCCAGATGAATTTAACGAATGTTTTCTCTAGATCTGTGAGGTATGCTAATGGCAGTTTAATGGGAATTGCATTTAATCTGTTCAACAATTTTGGTAGTATGGCCATTTTCACACTGTTGGTTCTTCTTATCTGTGAGCAAGGAATATTTTTCCACTTACTGAAATCCTCTTCGATCTCTTTTTTCAGAGTACTGTAGTTTTCATTGAACAGATCTTTTACTTCTTTTGTAAGATTGATTCCTAAATATTTCAATTTCTTGTATGCTATTGTGAAGGGTATGGTTTCCTTAATTTCTCTCTCAGTCTGTTTGTTGTTTGTGTATAGGAATGTTATTGATTTTTGAGTGTTGACTTTGTATCCATCTACACTGCTGAATGTGTTGACTGATTCAAGGAGTTTTCTTGTGGAGTTTCTGGGGTCTTCCATATAGAGTATCATGTCATCTGCAAATAGTTATAATTGTACCTCTTCCTTTCCTATCCTTATTCCTTTTATTTCTCTCTCTTGTCTAATTGCTCTGGCTAATGCCTCCAGGACTATGTTGATAGGAGAGGTGGCAGTGGACATCCTTGTCTTGGTCCTGATTTTAAAATAAAAGCTTTCAGTTTTTGTCCATTTAGTATGATGTTGGCTGTTGGTTTGTCATAGATGGCTTTGATCAGATTGAGGTAAAGACTATCTATTCCTATTTTCTGTAGGGTTTTTAATCATGAATGCACGTTGGACTTTGTCAAAGGCTTTTTCTACATCTATTGAGATGATCATGTGGTTTTTGTCTTTGGCTCTATTGATATGGTATATAATATTTATTGATTTGCGAATATTGAACCATCCCTGAACTCTTGGAATGAATCCAACTTGGTCATAGGGTATGATTTCCTTGATGATTTGCTGCATTCTATTTGGTAGTATTTTGAGTATCTTTGCACCTATATTCTTAGGGAGATTGGTCTGTAGTTCTCTTTCTTGGTTGGGTCTGGTCAAAGTGCAGTCAGGTAGAATGAGTTCTGTATAGCACAGTAGGTGACTATCGTCTACAGAAATCAATTATACATTTTAGAATAACTACAAAAGAGTCCAGAGGTTTCTGACACATAGAAATGATAAATGTTTGAGGAAGCCGGGCATGGTGGTGCATGCCTATATTCCCAGCACTCAGGAGGCTGATGCAGGAGGATTGTTGTGACATCAAGACCAGCCTATGCTATAAAGTGAGCTCAAGGCCAGCCTGAACTGCATACCGAGACCCCTTTATTATGGGCTGTAGCAACTGCAGTATCCCCAGAAAACCATTCGCTGATCTGGTACCTACTCAAGGTTGCATTGGTCTCCATTTGGGGTGCACTGCCTGGAATTCTTCTCTACACAGAATAATACTAAAGTTTCATACAATTTTAATATACAACCTATTCCTTTTGGCCATTTATATTTAGGTAATCCCATTTCCAATTCCCCCAAAGCTATATCATTCAAATCTTGCTTTTGATTAAGAATAAATCTCATCCACATCCCTTCCTCTGCCATTCCCAGGCAGTACCAGGTGTTACCAGTTCTTGTTTTTAAATTGACATATCATATTTTTACACATTTATGGAGTGTAGTGTGACAGTGTAGTACAAGTATACAACATGTAATGATCAAATCAGTGCAATTAGCACTTTGATCTCCTCAAACTTTTTTTATATAAAGCACTGTCAGAATCTCAAGCACAGTTGCATAGGTGACTTCAAACCCTGAGAAGACAGCTGTGAACAAAGGCTGTAAGGTCTCTGCCAAAGGTTCAGGAGCCAGAACTTGTTTTATGCTTAGATGGAAGGAAGGGACCTGGGTGCTTGGGGAAGAGGGTAGCAGGAAGGACAAGGTTTTGCTGAGTAAGGACGAGACCCAGAGGTCACTGGTTGTAACCTACAGCCTGTCCGGTTTGAGTGATACCATTGCCCAAGGCTTGTGTTTTTTCACAAACATAAATTTGCCCCACAGCCCTTTCTGAGAAGAAGCCACACAGAGCCATCTTGTGGTGAGAAAAAAACCCACACAATTTCCAACCCGAATTCTTCCCTGGATTTTGACACTAGCAGGTGTAAAGAGATCTGCACAATGTTATAGCCTCCATTCCTCCCATATGGTCAGGCAGTGTTTTAAAGTGGTCAGCAAATGTTGACAGCAATCTATACTTGTCCCACTAACACATTTACCACAGGTAATTAAGTTAACCACCTGATAAAAATGTAATTGGCTGCTATAATGCTAGCTGTTGTCTGAAAAGACTTTGACTGACAGTCACTTGTGTGGGTCTCTTGGTTATCTTTATAGGCACATAATCAAATCTAAATTTGATCATTTTTTTTTTTGGATTAAAGTAAATGGCCAAATTGGGTAATCATGATCTGGGAAGATTTTATTATTTGCCTCAATGATAGGGCTTGGAGTTTTACATTGTGAGAACATAATGAGAAATCAGTCTGCTTGCTTGCTGACTCTGCCAAATGCTTTGCAGCAGCCACACCCTCCATGGCAGGAATAAACCTAATTCCTCCGAGACGATCCCAGGAGGCCGTAGGACATCAATCTGTGTGCTGCGGGGCTCCCCGTTGCCTCTTTCAGAAGCATCTATCATTCCTCACAAGCCTCTTATCATGTTGCAAACAGGATCAACACATGCTGGATTCCACAAGACCAGGGAGAACAAACCTGCGGACTGGATTCTGAGAACAGACACCCAGGGTGGGAACTGCAAAGCAGCTGCTGCCTGAGCACCAGGGTCCCCTGCAGGCCCAGGGCTCTTATAAACAGTGTGAGCAATGCAAAAGTTCATCCGGTTGCATCAGCTATGACTGACAACTGTGGTTTGTTTTGCCTTTCCTACACATAAACTCCATCCTTGAAATTAAACAGTCTCCTGCGTGAACTCCGTGGACACACACCTCTTGAGCACTTGTTACAAAAGATGTTTTTCAAAAGCGGGACAACTTGGGGTTTTGCTTACTCTCTGCCCAGCAGGTGTGTCCACTGATTGCAGCAACCTCCCAGCAGCCTTCACAGTGTTGGGAGCGCAGGGCCTCAGCTGGGCTGGGCTTTATCCCTGAAGCCAGGTCTCAGGACTGGAAGCAATGGGACCTTATGGGGTGCAGTGTGCTATTGACATTTCCAGGCTCAGAATAACAACCTCAAACCCACGGCTTTGGCTGTGCACTTCTAGTTGGCTAAGACAGAATTCAGTCCAGTTTTTAAAACGAATCTTTCCCATGTTCACAGGGCGGGCTGGAATGCGTTTCCTTCTCCTCTACACCTGTTCAGCCCCACTCCCCAATCAGTGACAACCCGATCTTTGCCCAGCAGACACAGAGGCGCCTTCCCAGCCTCGGCCCAGAGCCCGAGGGGCCTCTGAGCCTGCTGACTTCCTGCAGGGTGTGCTGGCCTGCCCACGTGTTAGCTCCTGCCAGTGCTGCTCTTCTCCAGGTTTCATGTGTCCATGTGACACAGACACTTCCCCAGTGAGACGCAGGTGCCATGGCTGCAAGCACAGCTCAGGCTCGTGGAACCTAAGTGCTCACTGCGGGCCTGGTCTGTGCCAGAGAACAGGTGATGGACAAACACATCACATCCTATGTGTAGAATCCGTGGATGATCCCCTGGATCCCTCCTAGGAGTTTGGGAGTCAGAGACAGGAGCAAAATCAGAATCTTTGATAATGTGATTGGCTTGCATGCCTCGAATACCATGTCTGCTGATGGGTACGGGCCTTGGCAAGTCCATGTCCTCCTGACATCTTAGAAATTCAACAGTTCTCACAATATATGCATTTGCCCCAATGGGGGACTTGGCTAAGGCGGCCCTTGGCTTTGCATGGCTCTGTGCTGCTGCCTGCTACATTCTGCCATGCTCACCTCAGCGTACGCGGCACCGGGCAGCAGGAGGAAGTCAAGGAGGCCGTTTGTGCTGCCAATTTCAAATTACCCTTTGCAAATACAGTTCCCTTTATAGAGCAAACAGAATCACCCACTTCACCTACAGAGCAAGAAAGAAAGAACTTTATCCATCATTAATGTTTTACTACCCTTCTCCAAAAGTGTCACCTTTAACCTCCAGATCAACTCTAAACCAAGGCTAAGGAGCCACAGCTCCCAGGCCAGTTCCGGGTGCTGGTGCCGTGCCTGTGCCAATGCTGCTTCCATCTGGAGAAACAAATAAACAGAAAGATAAGCTCTTTGAATTACACGATGAAGCAGACCCAGGATCTCCAAAACAGAGATAGGCAGCCACTCGGCCCTCATTTGGGGTGATATATGGCTGTCTGCCCAAGCGCCGCCTGGCCTGGGACTGTGCTGGGCCCCTGCAGTCCCGGCAATAAAGGAAGCACTTCCTTCCATGGCTGGGAGAGCAGTGGGCCTGCAGGTAGAGCGAGCTCATTTGAAAAATCCTGCAGTCAACTCAGTCCCAGTAGAAACTGACCCAATGATGCCCCTGAAGGACGTGGTATGTCCACAAATATGCCAGGCCGCCAGGAACTACCAGCAAAGGGCCTACTGCACACAAGGATTGTATGGCCTCCAGAAATTTGAGTCAGACATGGTAATGACTAGAAATGGCTTCAGAGAAGCCAAGCCAGGAGGACAGCTGGAGACCTCAGCGATGTGGAGCAGTCCCCAGAGCCCGCGTCACCCCACCTGCCACCCAGCCCACCTCCAGCTAAGCGGGGAATTGTCTTGGGTGTAAATGACAGGCACTTCTAACACTTTCGTTTTTATAGATGACGAATGCCTAATTATTTATGACCTAAGAAGTGAGTCATTAGGACCCAGTACAAGTTATTATTCGTGCACTAAAATTAGCACAGGACTAGAATTCACTGAAGGTTTGATTTCGGCTCCTTCCCAGAGGCCTGGCTGCTTCTGTGATCAGGTTGGAATTCCCGTAGTGTGGAGGAAGAAGGCTTTATTATCAGTGTGTCTCAAGGTGGTTGCATTTAACAGCTAGGGCTTTTCTCATTTTTAACTTACTGTTGGTTTCATGTCTTTATTCATGACGTAGTTTGCCACAGGTTTTTTGGTTGGTGTGTGGTTGTACGTTTTGCATCAGCTTGTGCTGTTCCAGTAAGTACCCCTCAGTGCACGAAAGCATGGAGTTCACACAGGAACCATCCACGCCTCTCTTGTCAAGTCAAAAATGTACACAATTATGGCCCATGTATGTGAGTGTGCTTCCTGTATTTTTTTTCCTTTAAAGAGAAAAGAACAAAAACAAATTAACAAACACTAAGACATAAACAAAACAACATAAAAATGATACAGAATTTCAAATAAGATGATAGGAAATTAACAATGGTTGTTGTATTACATACTGTTATCTTCAAATTGGTTACTCAGATAACCAAATATAGGCATGTAAGATTGATCAAACAATTAAACATTAACTGTTCCTTTCAATAAACCAATGGAGCTTCCTTTCCATACCATATGGGAACTGACGGAAGTAGGTAAGCTGTAAGGTTTTGGGCTTGTCAGACTGGGATGCTGTCTAAAAAGTGTTGCCAGCCACAGTTCTAAAAGTCTAGAAATACACTGCACCAATGTGTGCAGTGGTGTGGTAGTAGATATTTAGTAATCACCCTTACGTGTAAAAATGTGTGTGTGTGTGTGAGAGTAAGAAAAAAAAACACTAAGACAAAAATGAAAAAATAAAGACTGTCAAAACTTCAGTCATTACTCAAGTAATGTTTTAGAAAAACTAGAAGAATATACGTTTTAAACTACTGACATTTAGAGAACTGTACACATGACACACTTAAGTTTAACAAGAATTATTAAAATATTCACTATTACTTTAAGTCTAAACGATCAATAAAGCAATCAATCAAAGTCTTGATGGGTGGGTGGTATTTGACAATTTCTCTGGTATAAACACCCTAATTTCAATCGTGGCCAATTTTAATCCACTGATATGATATAATAAACGTAGAGTTTGGGAAAGATGATCAAATAACCCACTTAAATTGTATTGCTACCATACAGCTACAAAATCTGAATGACCACAGGAGCACAGATCCTAGTAAAATGTAGTTGAAAAAAAAAGGCAGTGATCAGTTTTCAGTATTTCCCTTTGTTAGAGTCACTGCCCTGGCCCCCACCCTGGAGCAGAGTTTTGTGCATTCTGTCTGCAGCCTAGACAGGCCTGGGCAGGTCTGTACTTCTGCCAGGGCCGGAAGCCCAGCCCCGTCATAAAGAGGAAGTGCTAGAAGCAGTTTGAGAATTAGGAAGAGAGTGCCAGCCAGTGACTAAAGCTAGTGTGGCCATAAAAATCTGCCCCAGGTTATGTCCTGGGAAACAAGGTGCTGCCTTTAAACGCGTTTCATTTTCTCTCCCTGAGAAATGCAACTGCAAACTTTAATTGTAGGGAGGTCATAAAACTCAAATTCTAGTATCAAAGGGCATTTATATCCAAGGACATGAACATATGATTTATAAAATTTGTAATGCTTAACCAGTGACGAAAAAGTTCCTTTTTCCTCCTCTGTGAATAACTACATTAGTTCTTTTATGTGAACTTTTAAAGTCTTTCACCCAGTGGGATCAGATTCCTACTGGTAACAGGTCTTCATGACTTTCAGAAAGGATCCATTTGTTTACAATAGAAAGGCTTTCTCCCCCTCCCACTTCTACTTGTTTGTTCACAGGAACTGGGGTCCCGAGGTGAGTGTGCTCTGTCCCCGCACCCTGTACTAGGGACTGTTAAAGACCTGGCTCCATTTTCCGTCTCCTACATCTTGCTAGACTTTGAAACTCTTCTTTTCTCAGAAGATCTCTCACCAGGGCTCTCCTTGAGAGAAAAAGTGATTTTTAAAAGCTACCAATTTGGAAGCCACCTTGGAGTTTTGATTGCAAAACTGGGCTCTAAGATAACTACAGGAAATGTATAAATGCACATCTTTTGCTCATGGTAGATATTTAAGAATAGTTAAACAACAATGAATGGTTGGTTCTGCTTGACCGAAGAACCCTGAAATTGTAACTTCCCTTGGGTCAAGTGGCCATCTTAAGATCCAACCAACTGGGCTCCAAGGGGGAGCTGGAGTAATGAGGACGCAGACTGCATCTGCTGAAACAACACCGTCACCTATGGTTTGAACAACTCCGATAGGAACCGCATTTATCTCCATGCAAATAGACTCTTTTCTTTGTGCCCAGATGGTGTACTGACAGGCCAGCTCTAAGAACGAGGTCTTTTGACCAGGAATACATCTTGGCATTAGAAGGAGGAAGCATTTCTACCTAAGTTTTGTTGATGAATTTGAAATGTCATCCCCTTTATATAAACCTCGTTCTCAACTTGGCTCATACTGGGAATGACTAGGGTACAGGGACTGACAGCGCCCAATTTTGCAAATGCCCTCGTCTCACAGCCTCCCGCGGAACCATCTGGGATCGTGTCCCTCTGGCCCTCCGCCTCTGTGTGTAATGTATGGTACCCTAACAGAGTAGTTGCTTCTCTCCTATTTCTGGGAGGTTGTAAGCCCAGTAAGATAAGGCTTGTGAATATGATTTATCTAGAACATTCTCCTGCTTCAGTTCTGGCTCCCGTTTCTCCTAGCCCTAGCCCGGGTGGGAAGAAAGTTCTACAACCAGCCAGAAATATAAAACTGATTGTTCGAACCAGAGACTCATCTGTTATGTTATTCAGGTATTCAGTGTTGGACTACAATCAGCAGGTTTATCTTAAATACTAGGAGTCCAAGTTCCCATGTGAGGCTAGTGGGTGAGGAGGGTGAGAGATGACCCCTTCCTGGAACGGTCCTGGGTAAGATGATGGGCTCAGTGGCAGACTCTTAGGGAGACCATTTATGCATCTAGAATATCACTCATTCAACGAATTATTGACTAAGCGATGCCTAACCCAAAGGAGAAAACAATCCTCTGAATGCCTGCCCCAAATACACAGTGACAAAAGTAGTCAAAATAAAGTTCTCATTTAAATAGTTCCATCTAGTCAGGTACTGTGGCACATGCCAGGAATCCCAGATATTCGGAAGGCTGAGGCAGGAGAACTCTGAGTTCTGCAACGTGGGTACCATAGTGATACTTATCCATAAATAAATAAGGTTTAAAAAAAAACACAAAGTAGTCTCATTTGTATTTTGATCAGACTTAGGTCTGAAGATAAACTTATGTACTGTGGCAACAAGAGCCTAAATCAAAACCTTAGGGGAAAAATTTTAATAGAAACTGGACAGTTCTGTAACTTTTGCCCAATCTAGATATTCTAGGAGATGTAAATGAGGCAGCACCTACAGGGTCTGGAATAAGAACACTCCCAAGGACATCAGTAATAGGTGTAGCCAAGTGTGCTTTGATTCCAACTTTACAGGTGCCTCTCTATTTTCAAAGATAATCACCTGGACTACTGGGCCCAGAACACCAACATGGACATTTCGTAAATGTTTTGATGCTAATGACAAATGCTTTACATATTTAGATGAGTGGTGAAAAAACCTATAGGTCTTTCTCAGTCAAGAGATCGCTGAGCGAAAGTCAGAAAGAAAACAGTTCTTCATTTCCATGTGTTTATACGCTGTAAGGCTCTCTGATGTCTATGTGGGTATGTACCAGGGCTCAAGCTTAGTACAATATGATATACTTGTACTTTGTAAAAAAATTCATAAGAAAATGTGTTGTTATTCCCAGGTAATAGATAAATAAGGATGTGAAGGTTTTAAAATCTTGAGCTAATATAGGAGAAATAATTGCCTAAAATTACCTAACCATGTGGTTGAACTGGAATCATGGCCCAAGTCTCCAGGCTCCCGGCTCACTGAAATGCCTTTCTGCCACCTCCCGAGTGGACTCTAAGGACCTTCACAGGCCAGCAGGGGCTGGAAAGGAATGGCCCTGCCAGCTATCCCGGCCATCACATCCTTTGTCCAGAGTCTTGGGATTCAGAGTCCAGGAGGGTTGTAAGATTTGATTTGAGAAGGTATCTGGATTCCTCTAATTCTTTGGTAAGAGAATTATACAAAAGATTGGTTCTTCAGAGAAATGACATGGCTAATTGTGGGTGAAGTGAAGAATTTTACTGTTCTAATGACTGAGGATCACTTGCACATATTTACATACACACATAGGAAAGGGAGGAAAAGAAGTGCTTTGCAGAGTGTGCAAGAGGAACAGAAAACAAGAAAATAAATAGCATTGACTGGTTTCCAGAGATTAGATGAGTACCACAGATCACCAAGTCTTTTATACTTTCAAATACACATCAGTTCTCTAAAATATTTTATGTTAATCATCACCAGATGAGGTGATACTAGCCACACTCTCATAAGAGTAAACTTTAACTCAATAAATATTAACTTACAATAACAACAGTAGCAATTGCTACTAAAAATAGAAGTCATGATTCCCTTGGGTGACTGTTTTATGAGGGACCTTCTGTTACAGGCCCTTGTGGCTGGACTATAAATGGTGCAAGGACTTTAGGACACTGTCTTGGCCTTTATAGTGCTTACTGTCTCCTGGGGAGACAAGCATGTGGACATCTAACTTGTGATTTGAGCAGAGGTGGAAGGACAGAGTAGCACCTGGTGGGCTAGAGCCCACTGGGTGAATCTCTTCCCAAGCCCAGTGCACAGTGGCACAGTGGTGGCTTGAAATCAACCACAGTGGGAATATTTATACAACAGGAATGGCCAACACCACGGATGAGTGTTAGTGTTTCTCCTAAAAGGCTGGTTGTTGACATTGACCGTTACTGTTCAGAGGTGAGAAAATGCTTCATCTTGGCCTTGTAGGTGGAGACTGGTTGCTCAGATATTTGGGATTGTCCTGTTTAGGTACTCTACCCTCCCTGCCATTTTTCTATCCATCTTGGAACTGCATCTCACCTACCCCTGGAATGCAAAAATAAACAGTGGGGGCCAATCTTTCCAGCACCCAGCACACCCCCCTCACCCCTGCCAAGCCCAGGCTGAAGTGCCCATCTCTAATACTGCATGCTGGCATCAAATCTGGTGAATAGAAGAGGTAATGGGCTGTTCCGAAGTCTGATTTTTTTTTTTTTTTCAAAATCTAATACAAGTCCAGCATCATGGGCAGGAAATTTCTCTCTATCCTGGACAGTCCCCTGCTCAACTTAACCTAAGTTACCAAAATTACTAAAATCAAAATTGTCTTTCAGGGTAATTGGATATATTGATTTGCAGTAAAATAAAAGGAATAGGGATCTACACCCTGTTAGTTTCATTTTCTTCTCATTATAATCATATATATTGTCTTTGAAACAATTATTGAAGAATTAAAAAGTTATGGAAAGGGATTCATTGTCATGTGAGACACCCTTGCTTTTTGTAAGTGCATGCAAAGTCCTATACATAAACAAAGGACACTACAATTATGTTCATGAAATGTTTATTATATATCCTCTGCCTGAGGATCTTGAGCCAGCTGGAGTGTCCAGTAGGATACTACAATGTCCTCAGTAACTCCCCATATTTGACTTTGGCACCTTTTTAAAAGTCAAAAGAGGTATTTGCAAGGAACCATAAAAAGTCATTACATAAGCAGAACAATTGTGGTTCCTCAGCATCTGGGGAAGGCAGCACATCTGTCTTCTGTCTGTTTCTTCCCTAAATGTCTGCCTGAATCCACTTTTATGGGGCTGCGGGAGGCAGCAGGGTGTTGTAAATATCCCATTCTACTTGAATCCGAGGCAGTTAACAATGCCCCCTGTGACTATAAACACAAGACGCTGCATTCAGGGAGAGGTGTGTGCAGGGAAGCAGAGACCTTTGTGCCAGTGGTCTCGGTGTGGGCCACAGGCCGGCTAATCACATTACCATGAGAGCCAAGAGGTGGCCACAGACAGTGAAATAAAAAGAAAGGGGAAGCAAGACTAATCCCATTGAAAGGAAACCTCCAGCGGACGCTGCCTGTACACAGCTGCTTGAAATCCCCGTTTCTCCAGGACTGCATCACCTGGGCAGCTTCAGGCCCTGGGGCTTTTTTAGAGTGTCGGTCAGTCCTTCCAAATGCTGGAGCCACCTGAGTGCAAACAGACTTGCTCTTAAAAAATGCAAAAGGACATCACTCCTCCCCCCACAAGAGCCTCCTGCAGATGCTGTTGTCCTTCACTGAGATAGTTTTGGTTAACTACTCCCTTCCATTTCCCAAAGCGACTCATTCCTCCACGGACTTCAGCAGAAGTCGAGCTCTGAGTGTCGTCTGGAACTAAATCTGCGGAAATTCACTAGATGGGCAGTTCTCAAAGAGTAGTTCAAGGGTTGTTGCAGGGGCCACAACAGCTCTCTCTCTTCTCACTCCACATACATTTCAACCTCAACAACCTAGTCCTACAGACTGAAGGGGCTGTGAAAACCCCGCTGTTGAAGAGACTGACAAACTAGAAGGCAAAAATACTGAAGAGAGTTGTAAAACTACAAAGCAACCCTACTCTTTACCATTCTGTTGTTTTGGAAAACACTTTTAAATAAAATATGTTTGTGAACATATGAAGGATTTATTAGCATTACTTTAGAGTGAATTAATAAAAATACTTTTAAAACTCTTCCATTTTGTTTCTAATATGGCAAATAAAAGTAGATGAGACCAAAACAAAGGTTCTTTATGGGTTCTCATTAACTTTTTAGAGTCAAGGGATGCTAAGAACAAAATATTTCAAAACTGCTCCAGTAGAAAGACGTGAAAACATCCCACTGTAGATAGTATCAATTGCCCTCTGTCGGCATCACCCCGAGTTCCAGCATCACCCCAGCAGCTGAGCATTAGATAACAGGCCACCAAAGCAGCCAAATGCAAACTTACCTTTTAGTGAAAAGCTGTTTGTCTCATTGAAGGCTTGGTTATTGTGTTTTTCTTTTAAGACAAAAGGTGTTAATGCATGAATTTTGTTTTCTAAACTGAAACGTCAGTGCTCAGGTTTAATGGCAGTGTTGGTACTTTGGGATAAATAAGTGGGTTTTGGGTTGCAGTTCCAGCGCTTGGTCTCTAAAAGTTTCACCACCGCTGCTCTCGACCTTAATTCTGAAGACCAGGGGCTGACGTTTACCTTTGGATAATGGTGAGGATTTTCCTCACACTGCTCAGCAGACCTTCTAAGGCTAAAGTTTTAAATTAGTTTTTGGTTGAAGACATGTCCCATTCAAAGAATGAACTGTAGCAGTTCAGTGAGTCTGGGGAAAAGGCAGGTAGGCAGGGTAGGTTATTTACCTTAGAGAAAGGCCCTCTTCTGCTATGGCCACTTCCCACCAGCCTCAGCCCCTCCTGGACGCTCCCCATCACTAATCTGTTCTCCATACCTAGGCTTTGGCCGGTTCACAAGTATTATGTGAACACAGCGCTATGGCATGCAGCCTTTTGGGAACAGCTTCTCCTGAGCACAATTCACTGGAGACTCATCCAAGTTCTTGCGAGTATCAGTAGCTTGTTCCTTTTCACTCCCAAATAGTATTCCATGGCACAGAAGGACCACAGTTTCAAAAAAACCAAGATATGTTGCCTACGTGTCCTTACTCCCTAAGATGAATGTAAATGTCACATACCGCAAATATATACTAACAAATATATCTTAAGAAGGAAAGAAAAATGGCGTGTTTTTACATCCCCCTACTCTAGGACACTGACGCTAGGTGCAGTTTCCTGCTCTTACCAGTGAGGTTGCTATAAGCGTCCACTTGGTGGCTTTGATCTGAACATAAGCCGTAAGTGTCTAGGAGTGTGGCTGCTGGGTCATACCGCAACGGCAGGTTGGGTTTTTAGAGGACACCACCAGGGTGCCTTGTGCAGTGGCTCCCCACCTTACTTTTCGTGTCCTCCAGCAGTGTACGAGTATCCCCGTCTCCCTGCCTCCCCGCCAGCACTTGGTATTATCACTAACAGCAAATGTTCTTCTATGTTAGAATTTTTGTATCAGGTATGACAATCTGGTTGCGGTTCTTTTTCTGCCCCTGATGATGTCCAATTGATCTAATACAGCTTTCTTTTTTAGTTGTGGTGCTAAGCATCAAACCCAGGACCTTAGCACCTGCTAGGGTAGCACTCAACCACTGAGCTACATCCTCTAAATCAAACACCTTTTTTGTTTTTTCATGAAAATATAGGGATTCTTCCTTCATTGAATGGCTTTGTCCTTTTTCCAAATCCTACTGAGCATATTTGTATACATCTATTTCTGGGTTCTCATTCTGTTCCATTAATGTAGGTGTCTATTCCTCTACCAGTGAAACAGTCCCCCGTGCTCTGCGATGATAATGTCCTGACAGCTGACTGAGGCAGTCAGTAATTCCTAGCTTCCCCTGTGACTACTGTAGGTTTATTTTAACCCCGCTGTATACGCCCTTCAGCAATACAGTCTCTAAATGGCATAGACGCCTATGTGCTTTTCTTCAGCGGCATTGCTGTTGTGAGGCTCATCTGTGTCCCTGGCTGTAGCCATGGTTTCCTCATCTTCTCTGCCAGCTGTACCATTAGCTAAGAGATCAGTAGGCAACAGCGGATGCGTCCATGTGGCTGTCCACAGACACTTGCACTGTCTCCACTGCTTGGCTGCTATGAACAGTCTTGTTAACGCACAGCTTCCGTACCTGTGCTCAGACATACATGTGCGCACATCTCCACGAAGTCTGATTAGGAACTGGATTTCTGCATCATACCACCTATATTTTTGCTTTCAGTCAATGCAGAGCTTTCTTTAGAAATTATTACCCATTAATATTTAACATGGGATGCATATGGCCTGTATTGAATTCAAAAGCAATCAGAGTGTATCTGTTTCCCTTCTTCCCTAATCCCAACTACCCTGTTCCCTCATATCATCCCCTCCCCCATCTCTTAGGTTTTCCAAAGGCCTGGGGAAGTGCTAACTCCTGATAAGTGCGGGCCTCCCTCTGCCAGTCACCTAACTGTGAGACCATCAGAGGGGATCAGGCTGCAGGACTGAGTGCAGGTTTTAAGCCCTGGAAAAAAATTCACCTAAGTGCTATAATACAGAAAGAGTAAAGTGAGATTTCTGTTCTCTACAACCTATAATATTTATCTCTAAAAACAAAAACAAAAAACTCACATTACTTAAATAGAATAAAAAAAAACTCCATAGAATGACATTCATGACATCTTCATTATTTGGTCCTTTGAAATACTTAATAAATTTCAAGAATTAACAAAAGAAAACACTAAGTGAGGGGCTAGGATCCCGGTTATAGAGTAAAAAATTTAAATCCAGTTTTTCAGAAACTTATCTGGCTTATAAATCTGGACACACCTATATTGGACCTTTAAATCCCATGAAGGGATATAGTTCAGTTCCAGGTAAATGTTTAATGGAGAAAATGATCCGCAGATTCCTCTGGCCCAAGCCAGGTTAATGCCCAGTAGCTACTACAAGTATTTCTTTTCTGCTCCACCCTTTCTGACTAGAAATTTGCTCCCTCGGAGCACTCCCTCCTTGCTCAGGCTGATGTGAACAGCCTTCTATTGATCCATATTTGAAGAACATAAGAACTTGAACCCCTTGTCTCTTTGTAAGCTTTTTATGAAGGGAAATTTTAAACATACTCAAAGTAAATAGAATGGTGACAGGCATCCCAGAGGTCCACCCCCCAACTCCAATAATGATCAATTTAAGGCCAATTCTGTGTCATCCATATTTTTCTCCTCAATTCCCTACCTTCAGGGTTATTTGGGAGCAAGTGTAAGCCATGATTTAGTCTGTGGCCATTTCACTATCGTCTTAGCAAACATGCAAAAATATGAGCCCTTAACTCCATCAAATGCACGTCAAGATGGACATTTCTTTGACTCTGATGCAAACTTCTTAAAAAGAAATTTTTGCTTCTTTGTTTGAATGAGGCTCCAAATGACATCCAAGGTCCATATATTGCAAGAGGGCAAATCCTTCTGGAAACATTCACGGTAGAGATTTGTACACAGGAAAAGAACAAAGTAGGGAGAAGCAGTAGTCATACCACATACTAGAATGTATTATAAAGTTTCTAGAATTAAAGCAGTTTAATATTGGCTCAAGAATAAACAGACCAGCCAGTGGAGTAGAATAGAGAACCCATAAATGTCCTACTTGCATGTGGGAATTTAGTGTACAAAGGAGGCATCTCAAAATTACCAGTATTGTAAGCTTTCCTTAGGAGACCTTAGCTCTGTCTCCAAGGAGCCCAATGCAAACAGCTGCTTTCCTTTCTTTTTCTTTCCCCACCTTCCCTAAGGAGGAAGCTAGGATATGCGCATGACAGATCTCCAGGAAAGTAGAACGGAGAGTTCCTCTGAAATGCTTCAAAGAATGTAAAAGCCAAACTATGGCTCTGGGCGCCCCAGATCCTGCCCTTGGGTGGCCTCCCTTGTCCCCCATGTGGCAACTTGCCAGCTGGACTAGAGGAGAGAGAGTGAGTCTGGAAGGTGCACAAAATAGCTGGGAAATAGCACCCAGGGCCCCTTGGCCCTCACTCTTCCCCTCAGCTCCTCAGAGACTATCACCTGGTGCAACCAGCAGAGCACACAGCTAACCAGCTGCATCCGATGCCGGACCTGACATTAAGCCAGCAAACACATGGCACATAGTTTTGGCAAAATGAGAAGCCTAGAGAAGAGCGAGGTCAGGTGACATCCCCAGATAGCACAGCCAGAAAGTGGCTGTGCCAGGATGTGACCTTTCTGTGTGTCTACAGTTCATGCTCCTGATTCCCTGCTCCTCTAATGACTGGTCAGGGCTCCCACTACGATATCGAAACTCAATGCCACACTTCCCAGTCTTGCCACAAGTGGTCTGCCCTCCTCTGCAGCAGGGGCCTCCCTGCCTGGCTTCTTTTGTTCACACTGAGGGCACAGAGTTCTTTGCGTGCCCACTGTCCTTCTTACCCAGCCACCCTGTCCTCCCCAGAAGTGTTCCTGGACCCTCCCTGGCCCTCCAAATCTCTCGCTCTCCGAATCCCCACTATATCTCTCTGCTTTCACAGCGTCTGATTGAATCCTCTTCCGTTTCAGATCATGATGGGCACATGTGTCCCATGAGGTTTAGGGCAAGTTGACTTGAGCAGCTGGCGGTTCTGACTCAGTCCCCAGGGAACTGGGTGTTACAGGCCCTGTGGGTGCAGGGAGGCTCCGATTCCAGAGGGACCCAGGCCAACTTGCTCTGTCTTCCAAGAGAATGTTTCCTACCTAGTACTCACATACACACTGCCTCCCTTCTGGGCTATGTTTGTGTCACCAGGAGCTGAAATTGAGGCTGGGGATGTGGCATGCACAAGGTCTTCGCTCTATCCCCAGCACCACATAACAAAAACAAAAATCCCTGAAATGAGCTCATGTGACACAATAAAAAGAACTGAGATTTACCCCCCATTTGGAGGGGGCTAATTTCTGAGGCCCTGGTACAGCGCCCATGTGCTGGGCTGAGTTGCAAAGCTCATGCATGCCCCTTCACTGTGGTGCCCTCTCACAGAGCGCGGGTGTTTTCATCCAAGGGTCTCGATCTCCACACTCCCTGCAGATCCCTTGAGCTAGGCAAGCTGACCTCTGGCTCTCTCCACTGACGGCTGTATCCTGCTTCAGGAGCCACCTGGTACCATGGATCAGCACCGTGGTGAAAGGCCAAGCACTCTCACCTCAGAGTTGTGACAGGAAGACCAGCAGGAACCATGCCCATGAGGACAGCAAGACACTGGCCATCAGTCTTGGTTAATTTTCTCTGGTTGCTAAGACAAAATAGCCAATGTCAAAAATGAAGGAAGGAAAGGTCTATGTAGCTCACAGTCTGTGGAGGTTTTGGTCCATATCAGCTGGCTCCAAGGCAGCGTGGCACAGGGCACAGGGGCAGCAGCTCAAGCAGAGGAAGACAGCAAAAGCAGCTAGAGTAGAACAGGGGGAACAAGCCTCTTTTCCTCCCTTCTATCGTATGTTGGTTACCCACCCACTCCCACACCATCTCGGTGCCCACCTCTTCCACAAGCTGAGGATGTTCACAAAGTAAGGACCCTGGCCCCTGCTGAGACATTTAGTTGAGCTTTTAAACTTCTCAAGTTGACACACTGAACAACATCCTAGAGCAGGAAGGGCCTGTCCTGTACACTGTAGGATGTAGAACTGCCGAGTCACTTAGTTAAGCATTGCACTCCTCAAGCTGACACAGTATATCAACCATAACACCATCAGAAGTGAAGCCCTTTGGACCTGGAGGTGCTCAGGAAGGGCTGGTGTCCAGGGCAGTGTCTTCCCAGGGAGCTTTGGGAGAGGACAGCTATTTGCCTAAAAGCCCTAGAAGAGACTGGAGGCCAATGCTTCTTACACCAGGATGCCCTAGATGCTGTTGGCCACCAGACACTTGAGGTGGGAGAAATGCCTTGTAAAACTGAATAGACTGTCATCCTTGCCAGTGCCATTGACCGGGCCACTTTGTTAGAGATTCTTTTTTGCAGTTGTTGGCTACAAAAAAGGAACAAAGCAGGAACTCAGAGATTATAAGTAGCCAATCTTAGGAATAATACAGTCCTAAAAAGGTCAGCAGAGTGGCTGAGCTCAGATCAGAATATGTTTGAAATCAAATTATAGAAAGTGGCACTTTAAAGATGGAATGGGCATCTATGTTTTCTGACCTATTCTCCTAAAGAAACTTACTGGGTACCACAGGGCAAAGCTCATCAAGACACAGTCAAAAAGGCCAGGGATATAGCTCAGCAGTACAGCACTTGCCTAGTAAGCACAAGGTCTTGAGTTTGATTCCCAGCACCAAAAAAAAAAAAAAAAAAAAAAAAAAAAAGGATGCTGTCAAGAGTCCTATATGGGGAGATCCTGAAAGGACTTTTCCAAGTGGCCTGTCTTTAAGAGGCCCACTTTCGCAGAAGCTCAAGGGCCACACAAAGGTGTTAAGGGGAATAGCGACCTGGCATATTTTCCATGTACCTCTGATTAATTTTCCCTACTAGTATGGATATAACCTTACTGTGATTTTTTTTTTTGAAAAAAGATTTGACAACCTTTTCTATGGATCACAAATGAGAAATTGTGCCATGGTGACATTAGCAGAATACAACTGCAAGCTGTATTTGGTATTGTCTTTCCCAAAGGTATCACATTCCCTGGACTCAAGTCTTCTTGGGGACATCAACCATTTTTAAAACATGAGTATAAAAACATGTTCACATTGTGAAAGTAATGCTGCCCACCATCCTCAAAGTGCCCTATTTTTAATGGGTTAGGATTGAGTCCTGGATCTCAGTACACTTGCCCTAGTTGTCTGGCCTAAAATATTTATACATCAGATCTGCTGAACCAAAGAATAACTGTGAGATGCTTAGTCTGCAGCACTGTTAAGCAAAGCTGGCGAAGAAGATGATGGAAAGTGGCCGAAACCTTCCGGACATTCAGGCCTCACCACCTTCAGTGTCACCACCAGCATGCAGCTGGCTTCCTCTCAGCACTCACAGACAGCAGAGGCTCTCATGAAGAATGCTGTCCCTTCTGGGACACTGTCCTTCTCACACCTCCCCAGCCCCACAAGCAGGAGCTAAGAGGTATTCCTTGCGGGGGTGTAGGGAGGTGTGGGGGTGTCTTTTTCAGCCTTACTAGCGATTTCCCTTAAGTCTATCATAAAGGAATTTGTAGAATAGAGAACTGATGGTAAAATCTCCCTGCCTCCAGCAAAAGCTCCTGAGAAGGCCCTGGCACCCTGCCCTCCACCACCCCTTCAGCAGAAAGTGCATGGACCTCTGGAGCTGTGGGTGATGGCCCTGGATCTGAGTCTGTGATGTTAGGGTCCCACCCACCTCTCAGAGGAACCATTCTCAGATCAGACCAGAGCCATTCGGCCACCACTCCCCCACAGACCCTGCCCAAACGAATCCCTCAAAGCACCTGGGTCTCCTTGCTGTAAACACTTTTATTTTCCCTGGGGTTTATGGCACCTTCCAAAGGATGGTAACTTGTTTAAATCCCTCTAAACAAAGGGCTTTGGTGATTACAGACATGCTGCTGGTTTTATGGTGGTCTTCCTTTGTCTAATTTTCTCCCACTCTCTTCCTGCCCCCCCCCCAGCTTCCCCCTGCCCCGCAGCCAGGTACCCAGGCCTTTCAAGAGAGCCTTCCAGGGAACTGCTGGGCAGGGAGGGTGCAGGGGCTTCCGTCTCAAACATCTGGTTCCCCTCAGCTACAGGTTGGCTGTTCTGACAGGACAGAATCTGGTGACCCTCGGGTCAGGCGTCACTGTGAGCCACCACCTTGAGCGAAGGGGGTTGGGAATGTCCTCAGGGAGTTCACCTGCCCAGTGTCTGCCGTTCACCTAGGAGGTGACCGCCCAGCTGTACTGGGTTAAAGAAGGCCACCTCAGTCCCATTCTGTGCCTTCAGCCATCCTAACAAGCCCATATTCCACCCAGCTATTACCCACAGGGCAGCCGTCCTGGACTCCTCACCCGCCATCTTGCCCTGCCTGTTGTAGGGAAACCCCAGTTCTGCTGCAGACCCCAGGGCTGCTCCCTCCTCTCCAATCTGGCATCCTGCTGCTTTTCTTTGGCCAGCGCTACTCCTCAGTCCTGACTTCCTCTAGCAGTGCTACAAGCGGCCTGAGAACAGAATTTTCCAGGGTTTGCTGGGGCTAGCTCACCACTCAGGAGTGGAGCCTGTGGCTGCTCTGGATGACGTCAGCAGCTCTATCAGACATGAGCCGCGCCCATGGGGTCTCCTCGCACTCTACTCGCAGCTCTCTGAAGGCGTGGGAAGGCCTCCAGAGAGAATGACTGGAGGAAGGGAGTTTCCACTTGAGGATGCTTCCCTTTCAACTCCTTGGAAGCATCTAGTGTTTCCGTAATTTTTTTTTTTAATCTCAGTTTACAGATGTCCTGTTGTCTCAGGTAATGCTTGTGAATGCTAAGCATTTGTCTTGCTCTTTTCAGAAGAACTTTGAAAAGTGAAAGGACTTACTTTCCGAACTGAACTACGGATTCAACAGAGTCCAAGTCAAATGCCAAAAATTCATGCTTTAGAAACTGACGATCTGCTCTATATGGAAATGTAAAGGCCCAAGGACAGTAAGGCGTTAGTCAAGAACAAAACTGGAGATTCTGTACTATGAGATGCCAAGTCTTAGTATAAACACGCAGTGATTAGGGTGATGTATTTGTGCAAGGATAGAAAAACAGTGAATAGAACAGAATAAGCAGTCCAGAAATAAACCCCACATGATAGATTTATAATTAAAAAAAACTATTTCTGGCATAGGGGAGAGAGAAAAGGAGGATTAATTCTAAGACAGCTTGTTTTCTATATCAAAAAAGAAGGAATCTCAGAGAAGAGTTGGCATCTTCTTACACCGCATTCAAAAATCAGCTGCACACAGACTGATGGTGCAAATATGAAAAATGAAACAGTAAAATTTCTAGAAGAAAACACGAAAATATCTCCCTGGCTTTGAAGCAGAGGAAACTTTTTTCAATAGGAGGCCAAAATCACTAACCAGAATGCAAATAGATAAATTGAATTATGTTAACACAAAGAACCTCTGTTTTCTGAGTGTTTCTGAGTGTGGAGTGCCCGCCTGTAATCCCAGCTACTTGTGAGCCTAAGACAGGAGGATCACAAGCTCAAGGCTGGCCTAGGAAACTTACTGAGACCCTGTCTCAAGATAAAAAATAGGAAATAAAAGGGGGTGGGCGTAGAACTCAGCAGTAGAGTGCTTGCCTAGCATGTGCAAGGTCATGGGTTCCATCCCAGCACCACACACACACACACACACACACACACACTCATTAGGTTGTTAATAAATTCACATATGCTACTTTCTTGGATTTTGAGATGTGAAGACTGTGGTTGTATAATTTTTGTGATTTCTTTTCTCATTTAGATAAATATCCACTTCCATGGCTTATGGGTTTTAATATCACTTATTATTTATATAAAACTTAATTTCCTTGTCTGAAAATGAGGCCAATAATATGTAACTTACAGAGTTCGTGCACTGTAGCACACATCTGTAATCCCAACTATTCAGGAGGCTGATGCAGGATTGCAAGTTTGAAGCCGGCCTCAACAATCTAGTGAGACCCTGTCTCAAAATTAAATGGCTAGAGGTGAAGTCCTTGCCTAGCATGTGCAGGCCCCTAGGTTCAACTCCTAGTACTGAAAAGGAAAAAAGAAGAAAGAGAGAGAGAGAGAGAGAGAGAGAGAGAGAGAGAGAGAGAGAGAGAGAGAGAGATAAAGGAAGAAAGAGAGAAAGAGAGAAAGAGAGAAAGAGAGAAAGAAAGAAAGAAAGAAAGAAAGAAAGAAAGAAAGAAATCCATTAAAAAAAGAGCTGGGACTTTGCAATAAGTCAGTGGTTTGGGGGCGCTCATCTCTAAAAAGTTTTCCAACACGGCAGTATGCTCTTCTGCCCGGTCCCCTCTAAATTTGATTAAAAGTTTAAACTATTTCCATCTTCAAATAAATAAACAAAGAGCTAGGGATGGAGCTCACTCCGGCACCCCTTGGTTCAGCTGCCCGGACCACCAAAAGTAAAAAGAGACAAATGTCCTTCAGCAGCCCTTGCCCTGCCTTGACTGCTGGGCGTCGTCCTGGGTGCACCTCTCTTGCGTGCTAGGCCTTTGCATCTCCCAGTCCTGGATGCTGTTGATGGGAAACAAGTCTGAGGCACGAACTTCTGCTCTCCTCTGACCATCAGTAAGACCGTGTCATCAGTGCTGATGGCCGCGGGTGCCTCCATCACCATGCACTTAAAAATGAACCCCGATGGGCTCCTCCAACACTTGCCATCTCTTTCACTGGGAAGTTCACGTTCTCTTGTGCTCACTGGCAGACTTGTTTCAGGCACGTTGATTTAGAAGAGTGGAAGAAACCGCGGCCCAGGAGGCCTTAGTGTTCGTGTTTATCCTGCCTGCATTCGGAGGGGGAGCACTGTGGGACTCTACGGGCACCAGTGTGGTGCCTGCTGGACTCCACCTAGGCCTGAGGATTGTACGGACAATGACAATCTATAACAAGTCACCCACGAAGGTGTTTTAGAAGCACCCTTGTCTTTATATCCTGACGCTTGTGTGTGCCTTCATTAAAGTTGCACAAATGCTAGTGATAGCTCATGTGACCTGAAGTGAACTTTATCTTCAAGACATTATCTTTATTGGGCCAGGTCTTTTGTTTTAGACCAGTACTTTAACAATTTTGTAAATGAATATGCTGTTCTGTGGGCAGCAATATTCATTTCTTCATGACATGGTGATGTACTTCAGGGCTTTGTGCTTGCAAATCTCAAGACACCTTCATCGCGTCCTCCAGAGTTCCTGTCACCAAACGCCTAAAAGGCTCACAAGCTACTGACTGATAGCTTGAGGCAGAGAGGAAGGAAGCCCCTCTGTGGGAGGCTAGAATGCTATCAGGTAATCAGGCTCAAGTTCTTCCTCCAATGAGCGATCAGATAAGATGGATTAAAGAGACTTGTGAACACTTGCTATCTCTCGCTGCTGTTTTAGGAAACATTTGTTTAATTCTTAGTTAACTGTTATATATATTTCAGCAAGTAAAAATCTTTCAATGCTTACACTAAAAAAGAAATAGTACTGTGGCCAAGGCAGTTTATCACATAATGATAAATATAACGTAAAACACTGCATATACATACTGCATATACAACAGAAATATACATACAATAGATGTGACATCTTCACAAGAGGCATGACTTATTGCCAAGTGCTCTTTTGTGTCAAGATAGAGGAAAAAGAGCTGTGAGACAAGAACAAATGAAAGAAATAAATGTGCTGTCAAACCTGATGGCTGAGCCCTCTCATAGGAGTCGTACGTTACCGAAACCCGACAGCAGCGGAGTCTCAATGTATTGCTTCCTGCAACTGAATCACACGTTTGTTCAGGACCCAGCTGAGCTTGGATCTCCGTGTTTAGTGTAAGTGTGGGATTCACCCCATTGCGCTGGCAGGGCTGACAGCCACAGGAAATTTCAGTGCAGTGGGGTAGGGGTGCAGTGCTTCTTTCAGTCTGCGGATCCACAAAGCCTTCATGCTAGATCATAGACTGGGTGGGGGAAAAAGACAAGACAGATTTTTCTGGGGACGGCAATGGGGAAGAATGGAAGGAATTCCCAGGTGCCAGAGAGGAAAGTGGGGATATCAGAGCCCAAGCAGGAGAGTGGAGCCCCCTCGTGGGCAGAGGTGGTAGGGCAGCCAGGGTGGCCCAGGCTCAGCAGCAGACTTCAAAATACATTTTAATTATCCCTTCTGCAAAATGAGTAGCACCGGAAGTGTTTCAGACTGCAGGGTTTTTCAGATTTTGGACTATTTCCACAGACTTAATAGTTTGAGCATTCCTAATCTAAAATGTTCCAGAACATGAAATTTGCAAATATCTTTTATAGGTTTAGATTTTTCTTTCTCTCTCTCTCTCTCTCTCTCTCTCTCTCTCTCTCTCTCTCTCTCTCTCTCTCTCTCCCTCCCTCCCTCTCTTCCTTCTTTCCTCCTTTCTTTCTTAAAATTGTTTTGTTTAGTTATTGGTATCAAAACTTTATTGTTATTAATACCAAAAATTTTCCATGTTGGGCCAGACTGTGCTTAAGGCCCTGGATTTGATTGGGAGCACCACAAACACGAAAACAAAACAGACAATCAAAAACATAGAATCAAGACCGCTAAAGATTGTTTTCGAATGTTTTTCTTTAGTACGTCTAAGTTTTAAAAGAAGCTCATGAGAGACAAGTTCTTACACGACGCCGTCAAATTTGCATGCAATTAAAACTTTACTTTCTAAGTTTGTTCGGGGAAAACAGACCAATTTTCGTTTTTTTTTTTTTTTTGGCGGTACTAGGGATTGAACTCAGGACCCTGCACTTGCTAGGCAGGCGCTTATTCCACTGAGCTATATCCCCAGCTCCTCAATTTTCAAACTAATCGAGGCAACGAGGGAGTCAAGTTGATGGCAATCGTGATTCAACCCCAATCAGTATATTCATATATTCATCCTCGCTCCAATACCAGACACACAGCTTTGGCTATTTCCATCACGAAAGATACTGCTGACCGCGTTGTCCTGACTTTGGGAAGCCAGGGTTATTACACAGCGGTTTCACCCAGGTAAGAGGAAGGCGGAATTAGATTCCTGAGAGGGCCTGGCGCTGCTCTCCCTGAGCAGAGGAAGTGCCAGGTGTCAGAGGATTTGGGGAAGCCAGTACAGTGCCCCTCCCCTTCCCACAGGTTCCAAATCTGTAGTTTCAACCAACCTCGGATAGAAAATATTTAGCGAAAAAATTGCCTTGTACTGAACGTGTACAGATTTTTCCCTTGTCGTTTTTCTCTAAACAACGCAGTATGACTATTTACCTAGCGTTTACCTTGTATTAGGTATTACGAGTCATCGACCTATGATTCAAAGTATGTTGGAGCGTGCGCATAGGCCCTGTGGGTTTGCATAAGGAACCTGGGCTTGGGGGACATTGGCTGCGGGAGCGCGGGGACGACTACTAATCCCCACCACCCCCAAGGCGAGAGGAATCACGCAACTCTCCAGGAGCAGCTTCGTGGCTACACAGCGCCACCTACCGTTCATTCCTAGAGTAAAGAAAGCCTAGAGTAAGATCCGGAAAAGAGACTGTTACTTCTGACATTATGAGAACTAGCAAAGCGGAGGAGGCTGTGCTATTTTTTGGCTTGTGCACCTGGTGAGTATAACGATACCTCATGGGACCGCTGGGCCTATAAACACCCACCAAATGGAAGCCGCCAAATTAAACAGCAGGCTCGGGGTCGAGGTTGACTCCGCCAGTGTGGGTCCGGAGCCGAGTGCGGACAACGCCTGGATTAGCACTCGTGAGACACGGCAGGGGCCGCTGTATGGAGCAAGAGCTGGCTGAATCGGGAATGGCAGCTAGGAACTGACCTGCCCTTCACCTTTGCCAGGAAATGACACGTGTCAGGCACCAATATGTCTAGGGCAGGGCTTGGGGACTGGGGCGTGACCAGTCTACTATTCATCGTCTAGCACTCCTTTCCTAGGAAGAAGCACTGGGAATATTTTGAAATCTCCTCCCTTGCCTGGCCCTTGTTGCCCAGGCGGGACTTTGCAGGGTACTCTTCAGAGCAGGTGCGGCAGTTTGCTGGGTGTGGGAAAGTGGCGGCTCGGAGTGGCCAAGGCAGAGTTTACAGGTCGCAGCTGGCTTGTAAGCACCGTGAGCCTAAGAAGGGAGCGCATCCTTCTCGTGTGCCTCACTCACGGGATCTCCTTCTGTTTTGCTGCTGCTGAAAGCTACGTGTCTGCAGAGGCGTCTGGAGCAGGAACTGCGTCTCTCAGCACCAGCCATGCTCTCTGCCATGTCTCAGGGAAGGTCCTGAAAAGATGCTGCCATTTCCACGTCTAGAAGGGTCCCTAATAACACCCAGCACCAGCACCACCTTTAACTCGGTGCTTTTACGTACCGAAAAACAAATTCAGAAGGTTCCTGCTCACAATGGCTCCGCTCAGGCAGTGTGAAAGCAAAGCACTGGTGGTGGAAGGCACACATGAGATTGTGACTGGCTCTCCCCCCCGCCCCCGCTCTCTGTGTGCCCTCCGCTCCCTTCCCCTCTCCTGGTGCGCCCTGCTCCCAGCCAGCCCTGCGATCACCAGGGGGACAACGGACACTCTGCCCTGCACAGCGCTGCTAAGCAGCGAGTCGGACAGGCTAGGGGCATACGGTGTATTTTTGACTTAAACATGTTCAGTTTATGGTCGCTTTCTTGTAACACAACTCATCACAGGTCCAGGAGTTAATGCCACTGTTTACATTTAGTGAGGGGTGATTTGACACTAGGCCCTGTTCTGAGTACCTTGTTTTTATTAGCTTGTTTAACCCAACAAGATGCCTATCTGCGCAAAGACGAAGCCACTTTCGGGGCTGAGCCAGACTGGCACTACTGCTGACGCCCACCGAGAATGAGAGGAAGGCCTGGCAGAGGAAGGGGCCGTGGTCGCCTCCGGTGGCCGCGTTAGTGTCCTTCCTGCCCCACAGAGACATTTCTGCACACTCCGCTGTGAGCGCGTTATTTCTGTATGCATGTTTTGAATGGACGCACAAAGACAAGCTGCCTGTGGAGGAAAAGCCAGGGCGCCTGCTGGGTGCCCGCTGGGTGCCCGCTGGGTGCCCGCTGGGTGCCTGCTGCTCCCCTCCGGGCTGCAGCGCTCCCGAGGGCTTGCTCAGGGCAGTCTGTTTGCTGACCACAGGCAACGCAAACAAGGGCCCTACAGGGGACGTCAGGGGACAGCTGCTCAGTGTCTAGAAAAGCTCGAGTGTGGTTTGCAAAGTAAACAGACTCTAATTGGGACAAATACTGCTGTGGCCTGGGACCCAGGACAGATAAAGACGCAAGGAAATGTTGACATGGAGGGCTTCACCGGTCCAAGTGAGGCAACAGGGAGCGGCCCAGGAATTTAAGAGCTGCTCCTTCCTTGACCTGGAGCCCTCCGCTGTCAAGAACTCCTGTGTGCTGGCACCGGACAGGAAATGAGCCTGCAGCCATTGGAAACCTTGCATATTTAAGCGGATGGGTAGCTAAAAGGCGAGGGCAGGCTACTGGAAAGGAGGTAACTTTTGACCGAGGCACTGATGATATGTTTGTGCCAGTCCAACGGCCTTGCAGGCTGGCTCAGGTGCAGACCGCACCAAAGCAAGCTGGTGGGCAGAAACAACATAAGCAAAAGTTGCTTCGAGAGTGTGAGGGAAAGCGGGAGGTAAGAAGGCCTGACCGCGCTCTGCCCAGGTCAGTGCTCCCGCTGTGCGTACCACTGGGAGGAAGGCCAGCCCCTCTAAGCCTTCGCTGTGCTGTGCCCAGCTGTGCTCCCTGGGTAGTCACCTGGCTTTTTGAGGCATCAATTTCTTCACCTGTACAGTCGACACCTAGGTCCACTGCAAAGTAAACAGACTCTAATTTGGACAACCACGGGTCGCTGTGGAGATGGAACGATGTTCTGCAGTAAAAGGCAGGGCACAGCGTTCAATTACTTCTATGCTCCGGCGGGCTCAGAGGGAGGACTTGGGAAGGAGACTGGATCGTGGGGTGCTATTACTAAGTGTACTGTTAGGAGGGAGGCCTGGGCAGAAGAGGCGGAAGAGGCCTTCCAGGGTGGGACCTGGAGGTGTGTGTCTCCCTGCCTGGCTTCCTCTTCTCTCTCCACTTCCTGACCGTGGTGAGGTGAGCTGCTGTCCTCCCTCAGACCCTTCCCTCCCATCATACAATTTTCCCGTGGAACAGCCGACCACGGGTCATAATGTGAACTGCACCAAGCACCCGGCAATGTCTGGAAGGTTGTACCCTGTGGCTGGTTCATCTGGCTCCAAAGGCCACGCCCCTGCCACACAGTGGGACAACTCACGCATGTCCTGTTACTCTCCAGTCATCTGGCAGAGGCTGGATGTTAGCCAAAGCCAAGCCTTTGCTCGGCTTCCTCCCTGCCTAACTCCTTCACTCCTGGGCACGCTGCCTCCACCGGTCCATCGGTCCACTCAGCCTCTGCTCCCAGGCAGCCTGACCCAAGACTGGTGTCTGCACACCAGGCCAGGATGCAGGTGGGGCAGTGGTGCCCGCCCTGGGGCGCTTACGTCAGACCAGGGAGCGCGGGCAGCGGAGACTGCTAATGATGCTGCAGCTTCCCATGCAGGGAATGGGGTGGCACGAAAGGTCTCACAGTGGGTCCCACCTGCAGGAATCCTCACGAAGCCAGGACTTACTGAGGGAGGTGAAGGTGTGCCAGGCAGAGAGGGCATCAGCTGCCAACTGTCAGGCTCGGAGAGGGCAGCATGACTTTGTGCTTGTGAAAGTAGGCGTGCTGGAGGCCCTGTGACCTCTAGTGCAAGGACCCAAACCCATCCAGAATCTTTTCCTTCCATGGGCTGTAAGGTGACCCTGGGATAGAATCACCACGGCAACACGGCCCACACTGCCTTGTGGAAGCAGTGGCCTGCACGCTGAATATGCTCTTCCCTATGGATGGCTCTGCCTCCTCTGTCACTTACTGTCCCCCTCGCAGTGGGGACTGGGGACAGTCACTGCCCCAGCCTGTGGGAACCTGAGGGATGGTTTCCTCAACCCTCCTTCCTGCCACAGCAGAAAGGACGAGGCTACACACCCCACACGATGGGCACTGTAAGACTCTAATTCCACCAAGCGGTCAGAAGCAGCCCGGGGGACAGAGGTGGCCAGGAGCTGGGGAGGGGCAGAGTTTCAGCTTAGAAAGCAGGAAATGCTTCGGAGACAGGTGGTGGTAATGGCATACAGGAATGCGAATGTTCCTAATGCCGCTGGGAAAAGGTTAAGATGGTGACTTTGACGGTGTATGTCCGTTACTACAATACAAGAAAGAATAAGGCTGTTGTCCAGACTGAAGTTCAAGCAGGGGATGTTTTGTTTCATGGTAGAAGACTAAGAAGCCCTCTGAGACAAAACCTTCCGAGGGCCTGGGGCTGGGGAGGTAGCTTGGAGGGAGAGAGCTTGTGCGGGGTCCTGGGGTTCATCTCCAGCACTGTTTGGAATAAAAAGAAAGACAGAAAACAAAAACATCCTCAGAACTCAAAGCGGGGTGACAAGACCATCAGGTCACGGCCATCGCCTGCCTGTCAGTGGCATTGGGGTCTCACCCGGCCGCAGTGCTTTTCTCCTACTGGTCAGGACAGGAACCCCTACTCAGGTGATTCTTCCCAACTGCTCAACTGTAGAAAGGATTCCTCCGCGCTTGAAGCCCTCCTGGGCATCTGTCTCCTGCTCCTCATCTACCTTTACAGGCTGAATTGAAAGTGATCAGAAAAACACCAGGAGACACTCCCTGAGCCGCCCTGGTAAGAGTCGGAAAAGAAGTGGCTGCCCCTGACCCCTCTGAGCTGTGTCAGGGCACAGCTTCCTCAGCTTCCCCAGTGACCAGCACGGGGCCCAACACAGAGGGGCTGCTGGAGCAGGCCTGCAGGAGGAGGGAAGGCGGAAGAGAGTGGAAGGGCGGCTGCCCCTCCTCCAGCGCTGACCCTTCCTTGTTTACATGCAGGAAGTTTGCCTGAGCCTGAGAGGTCACATCCAAAGCCACTTGCTTCTGTCATTAAGTGGTGACCCCGGCTGGGGTCACAGCCAGACCTCCCAGTTCCTAACACAAGACCGTTCCCACCGAGTTCTCCAAAACCTTGACCATCTCCATGGCGTCTGATGACTTCAGTCCATTCTAATTAATGCCCGCCGAGAATAACTGGACTTTTGTGTGGCTTTGTTTGTTTCTTTGATACCTCGTGTTTGCCCAGCTAAAGTAAACTTTTCAAAGATATGGAGCAAAGTAGGAGAGCTTGTTTTTACACACTGATAAGTACAGGAGGGTGCCCGTGTCCCCCCAGGGCTCGTTTAAGTAACAAATTGGAGTTTTATGAGTCTACTTCATTTCCCAAAACTGCCTCCCTCATGCTGGGATCAATCATGGAGACAGCCAAGTTCTGGCCCTGTGACATTATCCACATCTGCAGGTGACCTGATCTACTGGTCCATGGTTGCTGATATATAGGCAGAGCAGTGGCACTTAGTAGGTCATCAAAGGTTTGTTGAATGAATGAATGAACACATATCTCTCATCTACACTATCTATACTTTTCCCTGTACTCTATTATTTGGAATTTGTTTTAGTATTGGAGAGCAAACTCATGGCCTCATGCATATTAGGAAGCAAGCGCTCTACCACTGAACTACACCCCAGCCCTTGTCATTTTTGTAAGGTGCTCTAGAGACCTTAGATGTTACCTTCTGTTCCAACCACTATGGTGTCAATGTAGTCAAATAGGAGAGAAAAGCACCTAACAAGGGAAGAGAATAAGCCAGGTTATTCTCGCTTTACTAATCACTCAAGCAGATGGAGGAGAGGAGCGGGTTCAACAACTGACTGCGTAATTTGTGTTTCAGGTGTTGGAACAGCAAGACAGGAGAACCATGATAGCATGTGGCCAGGTGGTCAGCTTCGGGCCCAACAGATAAGGACCCCAAGTTTTTTTAAGGTCACTCTGCAATCGCTGTCCCAGTCCTGCTTGGCCTCTCCCAACCACAGGTCAGAGTCTGACCCAAGAGGAACTCCTTGAGGATCCAGGAGCCTGGATGCAGGGAGAAGCCGCCCTGGAGATATTCACAGTGCTTCGGGGGGGGGGGGCACAACCTCCCCCACCCTTTCCCATGAGCTGGGCTGACAACCAGGATCCACCTGGAGGACCTAGCCCCGGTGTCTGCTCAGGACTCAGCATCTATATCCCTGGCTCTGGAAGTCTCGGAAAGGTTACCTCTGCTGAAGGAGCGGGTATGCTTGGCATAACCGGGTGCCACAGTTTGGCCGGGACCGGCCACCCTGCCATCACGCTGGGCTCTGTTTCCAAGGTGAAGCCGGGAGTGGTGGAGTCGATGCTTTCTGTTTGTCCTCGTCGGATGGGGCGTGTGCCTCTGTTCTGCCCTGGTTGTTGTCAGACTGAGTAGGCAAAGGTTATGCAAATATGGTCATTCGGCTGCAGGTCGTTAATAATCCGCTAGGTAGAGTCGGCTCCATTCCAATTGATTTCTGAAAATGTCAAATATGTCCGAGAGGAGATCAAAGTCCCAGAAGAGTTGGCACCAAAGTGTGAGATCTTTGCCACCCCGGGGCTGGCCCCATGATTCAGGAGACGGATCAGTGCAGTCGGACACACTTGCCTCTCTGGGGAATGAGCCGGAGGTCCTGCAGCAGCCCTGAAAGGGAGGACAGTGTCCCCACCCAATGCTTCCGTAGCTTCTGTGTGATCCTTGCAGACTGATGGAAGCTGGAGTGAAGTGGGGCCCAGGCACAGCCAGAACGTCCCAAGAAGTAGACCTCGCACACCTAAAGCATGCCCGCCGTCCTGTTCTTCCTAACGCTTTTAGTTCAAATATCCCGGGACATATCACACAAGGTAAGGTATAGGGGGACACAGGAGAGATGGCCAGTGCTGAAAACTCAACCTCTGGGGACAGAAAACGGATCTGCATCCCTGCCTCCTGCGACACAGCAGAGAGCGAGCTCATCTCCTCCATGTCCCAGGCAGTAAGTGTGAATTAAGAGGTCATCACAACAAATGGCTTCTTTCAGGAAAAGTATTTTCTCTGTATCCATTTAAGAACTCAAGTACTAAACACAGAAGCCTGAGTCCCTGCAACATTTCAGTCTCATTAGACACCTGCTATCAGAAATCCTCGTATCAGCCGGGCATAGTGGTGTGTGCCTATAATGGCAGCCACCAAAGAGGTTGAGGCAAGAGGGTCACAAACCCTAGGCTCACCTGGGCAACTTAGCAACTAGGTGAGACCCCCATCTCAAAACAGAAACAGGGCAAGGGGTGTAGCTGAGCGGTACAGTGCCTGGCTGACAGATGCAAAGCCCTGGGTCCATCCCTGTTTTGGAAAAAATGTCCCATGCCACTTCCCCAAAGACCACACACTCACCCGTGGCCAAACCACGCTTCCCACTGACACACCGAGCTGGACAGGGTGCAGACGCCCTGGTCTACTGCATAGGGACCATCAGCCACGGCTCCGTGGAAGACGCCCCTGATGCTGCCTGTCCAAGGGCCACTCCGTCCCCAGGTCCTCCCTGCTGGGTCTACGTTGGTGACCCACCATCTAAAACCACTGGGGGCGGGAGTGCCTGTCCCTCTGCCCTCTCCTCTCCAAAACTGCCCACGGCTTTGGGTTAGATGGGGAGAGGAGCAAGAAGCCCTCGCGAGCTGTGGTGCCAGCATGGCTGTGGGTGGCAACGAGGTGGTGCACATCTCCAAAAGCACCAAGAAAGGAGGCTGTTTTCACCGTGAATAAACAATACCCGTCTGAGGAGACAGATATATTTAATTTGACGTAAACATCACACAATGTATATGCATATCAAAACATCACATGATACCTACGGATAATTTTTGTTTCTGTATACCCATGTACAAATACACTGCAATGTAACAACTCTGAACTTTAAAGAAAAGTACACATTTCATAGATTAAAGTTTTATAAAGCAAAACAAAAATGAAATTTGTTTTCAAAGTCATTTTTGTTCTTTGATTTAGTATTTTATTTAAAAAAGGAACATGTTGGTTTTTTTTCCTGTGTCTGAACCTATGTAAGGCATCAATGGACTCAAAAAACAAACAAAAAGGCCTCTGAAATCAAGGCAGGGAAACTCAAACAGTCTGGAGAAAGGAAAGCACAAATCATTTTCCTCCTCCTCCTCCTTGGAATTGTTCCTGTTGGGGTAGAACGCTTTCCCCAGCACTTTGCTGAAGCAGCACCAAGACCAGGGCTGGGGCCGGATCTCAGTGGTATATCGCTGGCCTCCCTGGGCTGGGCGCTGGGGTCCTCCCCCAGCACCAAAAGGGAAAGAGGAGAACTGAGACAGCCGTGGCCGCACTGAAGGGGCCATTCTCATCTTTTCTCCACTGACTTCCATCTTTTATACTTACCGATGAACTCAAAACACTTCAGCAAAAACCTCCGGGTCCACAGAGGGAAACAGGAGGGAGAAGGGGCTGAGAGATGAAGGTCCATGGCTCTGAGGATGCTCCGGAGAGGGCCAGGCCCCCTGCTCCTATGGAAATCCTCCATCCCAAGCTTCTGCACACGGCGTCCACTCCACCCACAGTGGCCGTAAGTTTACAAAAGTCCTGTTAGCCACAAAGAGCTTAGAGTTAACATAGCTTGTGATTTTGTCCTGTACAAAAAACTACAAAGGAGATAGTTACTGTCTTTTTCAGCTTTGTTCATAATGAAGATAGAGACGAAGGTTAGGGAAAATTTTGTGAAAATGATCACAAATTCTAGAGAAGAGGCAGAGTGTTCCTCAGCTACAAGGAGAAAATGCCGGGGAGGCCATGTGTGTGTCCCTCACGCTCACTGGGTGCCTCTCACGGCCCGGAAGGCGCAGGATGAGGGTTTGTTGGGACCCAGAAGAGGTTCCTGGTGCCCCGTCCTCTGCACTCTGTATGCTGCTGTCTGGCGTTGTTACTTCTCTTCCTCAAATTCCAAGAGGATGAAAAACAGGCGTCCGAGCCATGGTGGTAATCAGGAAAACAAGTCTTGCCGCCACATTTGCGAACCTTGTCTGCAGGGAGCATCAGCAGACCAAAGAGTCCAAGAATAATAGAAAATGACTCATTAGGCTTGTGTCTGGATGGGAAACCAAGGGTCACAGAGATGAGAATTGCTCCAGGCGTAGGTGGTGAGTGACTGAACTTGAACTTGAGCCTCAGAACTTTACACCCTTCATCCAAGGCTAAGCAGAGAGCCATCATCTGCTGGGTGTTTTCTGTGTTCAGGCACTTGAGCACTTCTTCAGCCAATGGCCACAGCAGGGGAACCAGTATCCCCACATGCAAAAGGAGAGACCCCAGGCTCAGAAGGGCTAGAAACTGTGCCGAGCGCCTGCAGCAGGAAGAGAGGTGGGTTACAAATGCCATGCCTTCCTATTTCTTTGCTCCCACAACCTGAACACTTTAGGGTGACCCATTCGGGACCCCTCCTGTCTCTCCGGGGCTCTTCCCATTCCCCTCTCCCCCGTTCCTAGTCTGCATTTCTATTCTCCAGTACATTTTCCTACTCTCAGCCACTGTTGTTCCTTAGAATTCATTCTTCAACTTCAAGGCACATGAAGTCAGTGTATTTGACATGGAGTATTTTCCCAGTGTCACCTTGGAGACCCCATCGAGATACCTGGAGGGAGGTAAGAGTTTGCTTTTATTTATTTCACGGCGCCCCTAAAATAGACTGGAATCTGGACTGCAACTCATTTCAGCCATCAACATTGTCATCCTTGGGTTTTATGCTTAGTCTTTGTCAACTGCTTAAACCTTGTCCCTTTTATGCATTGTATTTTGTTAAAATGATGACAAATTTAAATTGCGAACATGGGAAGAACCTGTCTGCTAGGGGGAATGAGAAACCTGCTCCTTCCTAGCTAAGAGTTCTCTGTGACCCTAAGCACCTGTGGCTATGTATTAAGCTTTCACTGCTGCGCCTTTCTGAGAGCTGTGCACAATTATAGCACATAATTAAAGTTGGCTGGTTTTAAGTTGACTCCAGAGACATGCTAAGCCAGAAACACGGACTAGGAATGGAGTCGGGAACTAGGGAATGTCAGGCCCCAAGGAAATGCTCCCCCGCATTTATCTCTTACCAGAGTGAGGGGCCCCATTTTGCTCCAACCCAATCAGATGGCAGGGACCAGCCTGGACTGCCCCTGGGAAACCTACCTGGCAACTCAGCATGGCCTATGCCTGATCAGAGACACATGGCAAGGCCACACCAGGGCTGCTGGCCCTGGGGGAGGTTGTCATTAAATGGCATGGCTACCTGCCCATATGCATAAGGTCACAGGGCGAGCAGACTCGGCCTCCAGAGCACTGCCTGTAGGACTCCCAGCCGTCCTCCCAAGCCCTAGCATGCTGAGACAGGCTCACTCTCCAAGTGGCAGTAAGACCACATACGCCCAGCGTGGATCAGGGCTTGAGGGGCGAGGGAAGCCTGGACAGGTATGAAGTTGTGGGAGGACTTATGGGATGATCCAAGACAGGCCCACTGGGGCCAGGTAAGGAGAGCTGGCCTGCCTTTCCCACAGGCGCCACCTAACTCCCGCTGGGGACAGGGTCAGTGAGTGACCCATGTGTACTGTAAATTATCCAAGGCAGGACACAGCGGCCATCGCGGAGCAGCTGAGAAGCGAAGCCTACTTCACACAATCCCAGTCATCCTACCACCAGAGGGAGGCGGAAGCCGTTGTTCAGAGACATCCCCGGGACAGGACACAGCAATATGCCTCCTCACAGGGTCCCGACAGCAGTGGAGGGAGGAAGAGAGGGAGGGAGGAGGAGGCCCGTTTAACCTAACAGGCGCCGCACAGTAGAGGCACAGGACTTGCACGCATCGTCTGGATTCCCACCACCAAGGAAGGGGCTGGCAAACGACACACCTCCCTCAAAGTGACACAGGCCACAAAACTAAAAGATGAATTGAAAATCCAGGAGATGAGCTAGTCAAGGCCAAAGTCTTTTGCCAAATACCGGAATATAAACACTCAGAGATCGCCACTCCCAGCTTTGCGCTGGGATCAACCTCTCCCATCACCCGCTTCTGCCTCTTCAGGGTCATGGGCCTGGCGGGCACTTCATGGCTTGGGGACTGGCGCCATCTGCTGGCAGCCTGTCACTCTAGCTAGGTAAATGGCCTTATGAAAAGTTCTGAAGCTAGCATAGCCCCAATATAAGGCTTTTATCTTTGGTCCGCCTTTGGGCATTTTTAGCTACCCAAATAGTAAAAATTATCCATAGTCCATATCAAAATACTCTTCCCTCACTCTGCACAGGGTCACAGAGCGCATGCGCGTGCACGCGCACGCATACACACACACACACACACACACACACACACACACTCAAACACGTCCTTTATATCAGGGGCCAGAAAGGACCAGCAATAGCTGATAATTCTGGAAAACAGCAGACAAGGATGTAGGTCTTCCCCGGTGAAATGGAAATAGAGCTTTGCTGGAAATCCCCTCGGGGAGTTAACTAACGAGGTCATGGGCTCTCTGCCTTCCCACGTCGTCAGGGGTCACGCTGCTTGCTGCACAGTGGCTGGTTAAAGAAGGACGCAAACACACGCGTACTCCTCACCGTCTTGGTCCCCAGACCAGCGCTGGGTGCGGCCAGCTGCGCGGCTGGCCAGGAGCGCAGTCTTTGAAGAGTAGATTAATGGATCGAATCGGTCCGTTCACTGATACGTTCACTAAATACCTCCCTCGTCCGGGTACTAGATGTTGCCGACAAAGCTGAGAAAGGGCCAGAAATGTAAATGATGTGCACGCTACAACTGCGAGACGGACAACAAATAATACAGATACTCTCCGACAGGTGTAGCCATCGGAGGGCGGTAAGCCCAGCCGTGGTGCTTCTGCGGTCGGAGCGCCTGTGCGGGCGTCTCCTAGTTGGCCCTGGGTGGCAGAAAATCACCGCGGGAGGGACCCTGGGGAGGGGTGAGGTGTGAAATAATTTCAACAGTGTCCTTTCTGTAAGAAAAGAATGCTTCGCCCAAGATGAAAATATTGTTTGGACAGAAGTGAGCAGGAACTTTCCAGTGGTGATGGTTTACAGCATGGATTAGAAGTGGATTAGATATTGCACTCAATTTTGAAGTTATAGACTGCTTTTTAAAAAAGAAGAGGGGACCGTGGTGAAGTGAGTTACAGCTAGAGAGGGGATGACAAAACCACCAGGTGGCGCTGTAGTCCAAAAAGTGCGCTGGCTCCCAAACTTGAAGCCCAGTGCCTGGAACCCTTTATCCTTCTGCCCTAGAGAGAAGGGTAGTTTCTTCAATCTCTCCACCTGAAATGTTAACAAAGGTATGCTCTCGCCTGTTCAAGAACGCAAGTTCTGTATTCTACCTCTTTCACATGCCTTGTGCCCCCCGGTCTCCTCCAGGCCCAAAGCACCCAGGTCCCAGAGCACGAGACCGTGGAAGGAAACAAACTGGAGGTCTGCCCTTCGTGCAGCTCCGCAAGCAAGGTGCTGCTCGCACTCCATGCCGGCGAGGAATCTGCGGCTCTGGGAGGCTGTGTGACCCAGCGTCCCAAGGTCATGCCTTGAGTCACACACCTGACCCCAGAGCCCAGGAAATTGACCTCCGTGTCCAAAAACAACCAAGGGCGCTTTCTAGATGGGCACCAATGCCTCTGGGCTGTTTCATAGCTAATGCACTCTTTGGGCAGAAACAGAGTTTTAAGCCACAGGCTGCAGCGTGGACTCAGCCCTGCTGCGCCAGCCCTCCCCTCGCCCCAAGCGCTTGGCCACCCCAGATATTACGTAGGTGTATCTTGTATTTACCTTTTTAGTTTTCTTGTAGACGATTGCAGAAGTATTCAGCAAAAAGAGAGTTTAATAAACTGGAATATGTCCACACGTAGTTTCAACAATTACCCATCTTTCATTTCGCATATTTTAAGCAAAATAAAAAAGAACAAGTGTCTACTGAACATTTAGCTGATACTGCACTACACTCAGCAATTTCACAGCTGCTAATTCCTTCGGCCCTCACAGCGAGCCTACACGGTAAGGGCTTTATCACCCCTGCCCTTGATGGAGAAGACCTGCTCTGGAGCGAGTTAAGTGTAGAGGCTGAATTGACCCCAGGTACTCCAGAATCCATGCTCAAAACCACCTCAACCTACTACACACTTATGCTTTTTGCAGAATGGACCCAAGGAGTTTTTTTTCTTGGAGACTGCGTCATGTTAAGTTGCTCAGGTTGACCTCGAACTCCTCCTGCTTCAGCCTCCAAGAAGCTGTGATCACAGACACATTCTATTTTGCCTGATGTGAGGAACATTTTTTTTGAGCAGAATCTAAGTGAAGTCCGAGGAAAGCATTAGGAAAGGCCATGACGAGTTAGGGGTGTCTTCATGGGGTCCTGACCTAAACAATACTTAGACGATGGTGAAGGAGAAGATGTAGGAGGACACAACTGCTTGGAAGCAAGATGAGACCTGTTCTATACAGCTAAGAGAGAGGCCTGGAGGGGTCTAGGAAGATACATCTTTGTTCATCGCAAAGAAGGCTTTTTAGAGCAATTAGAGAAGACTGAAAATCAATCTTAGCTGGCCCTGAATCAAGGCCAGCAGTTTTCTGTAGCTGTTGGTTTCAAGGAGGAGCCTAAAGTGGTATCTTTCTATGGTCTGTTGGCCATTTCAGAACTTTAGAAATGTAATGGTCAATTCACTAGAAAGCAACAAATAACTAAATAAATTTTATGAGAGGACTTCAAGATGGCGACCGGGTAGGCAGCAGAGAGAGAACCTCCCAGATGAATGCCACTCAGACAAAGGAATATAGGAATATAGCAACATGTGAAGGACAGAAGGGAAAGAGGTGGGTATCTTGAACTCAGGAGGGATCTGAAATGGGAATTGAAGCCCTCGGAAAGACTAAGCAAAACCTCTGCTGGAGGAAAGGATTGGAGATCCCCTTGGTGCAGTTGTGGGGAGTGGAGAAGGAGGAAGTCACCGCTCCAAGCACACCCATGGCCCGCGCCCTCATTCCGGCATTCACAGCTTCAGCTTTGGAGGCCCACGCTCACGGAAGCCTCCCGACTTGGCCAGGGGAGAGCGGAGTTCCAAGAGCTGGTCCAGGGCTGGAGAGAGGAGGGCGCAGCCAGGAAAGGAGGCAATGGCGGTGGGGAGCAGTTGTTGAACCGAGTGTGAGAATGAGAGGTTGTGATAGCCACTGAGGCAGAGTCCCCACCCTGCAGCAACCTTCCTAATCAGCACCTGGAGAGAATCAATGCAACTAGTACACAGCCCTCCACACCTGGCTCTGCACCTGCCTCGAGGCGGCGGCCCCCTGCCTCTCTGCTGGGTGAGCAGCTACCAGCAGAGAGCAGCAGGGAACCTCAGTGGTGAGCCCACGGCGGCTCCCAGGGATCCAGCCGAGGAGCAGATGGGCGCTCCAACACCGCAACGGGAAGGAGATGCAGATGGAGGTGGATCTCGTGGCTCCACGCCCTTCTCACTCCAACATCAGGCAGGAAGCATGAGCTGGGTTGCCGGGGCTCAGCTCCCACCCTGAACTCTCTCTGGGAGCACCTTGAGTCTCGGTGGCTTGAGCAAGCACTGCCTGTTCCTGGCAACAATGGGATGAATCCACGGTCTTCAGGACTCACCCCAAACTATTAATGTGAGCACCAAGAGGGTCTCCTTACAGCTTGCGCATATGAACCTTGAATGAATCCATAGCAATAGGTTGGATGAAAAGCAGCATACCGGGAATCTGAAAAGCAACAACATACTCTATACAACAGACCCGAGAAAATCCTCCAACTCTGTTCTAGAACCAATCTTTAAACTCAGTTCATACCCTGAACTAACACAGTGAGAACGGGCCGAGGAGATTTCAAGCCCTTATACCAAGCATCGTAAGTTCGTCCAATGCCCAGCTGCAAGGGGTGGGGAACGGTAATACTGGACATCAGAAGGAGGGAGGAGGAGAAGAAAGGGCCTCTGGCATCGAGGCAACAGGACAGAGCCAAATGGGTCACCGAGGGCACCCTGACGGGGGTGCATGACCCGCAGCTGCTCCGCTGAGGACCCCGCGGCTGCTCCACTGTGAGCCCTGTGGCTGCTCCACTGTGGGCCCCACTGAGGGCACCCCACGGACTGGACCTGCCCCCACCCATAGCACGGCGATGGGGCGGAGCCGGGTGGTCTGCTGTGAGCACAGGTGCTTTTCCACCTCCACCATGGCAGTTTGTATACACCCATGTATGCTATAGTATAGTCTGAGGTAGCTATATCTCTTCCCAAGGTGAGAGTCCAGGGGTATAGATAAACGCAGGAATACAGTTATTATTACAGGGAAGATAACTGATTGAGTGGTAGGGCAATGGAGATGAGGGAGGAGAAAACTGAATGATCAAATGGGCCATCATCTGTGTAACTGAGTAACACATGAAGGTGGTAACATTATGTAGGACAGCATCCAGAGCTAATTCCCTTCTATGTTTTCTATAATTTGCATTTCCTCAATTGTTTTTGTATTGACAGAAGTGAAGATAACTTTATGTTATGCAGCATCCAGTGCTGATTCCCTACTATCTTCTCTCTAATTTGGTATTTCCTTTCATGTTTGTGTGTTAACTAGTGTGAAGATGACGTTGTGTAATACAGCATCCAGTGCTAATTCCCTGCTATGTTCTGTATAATTTTGTATTTTCGATATTGTTTATGGCTTGTTCTGGTTCATATGTCTCCATTCTTTTGTCTTTAAAAAATCATTCTGAAGGCGCTTTGATCAGAGCTGATACTAGGGAGACTTCTGTGGTGGTGGGCAGGTAGAGGAGATAACATCCGAGTCTCCTGCAGTCACCAGCCTCCAACTCTACGTTCTGTGCTTCTAGGGCTCCAGGGTGATGCAAAGACAGTAGGAAAGTGCATCGTTAGGCTTCAGCCAGATCAACAGCAAGGCCAGGATACCACTTTGGACAAAGAAAGTGAATCTGGTCTGGGACTAAGTTTTTGTTTTGGGATAACAAGAGCAAGAACTGTTTTTTCCTAAGGTATTTCAGGAAGTCCCTGTGGGGGAACATGTCCTATGGGGATCTGGCCTGGACAAGGGCCTGGGCCTAGAGGGAAGACCAAGCCTAGGGCAGGTCCTAGGAACCCTGCCAGGCCCTCAAATGTAGGTCAGGTCGGCAGTCTGCTGTCACAGGCACCCTCCTGTTACCACGGGGCTACCTGCTCCTCCATGGTGCCAGGGACCCCCAGGGCTTTGAGTTTCTGATCTTGGCTGGGGTTTTCGGGGCTTGCACTGGTTAAACCAGATGCTTCCAGAAGGGCAGTGTCAGATAGCTGCTCAGAGTAGGCAGGGCACATCCAGGCACGAACCAAGACACTGGGATTTACCCGGAGCTACCAAGGGGCAGGAGCAGGAGAGGAACACAGAGGAAGCCTGGTTTTAGGAAGAAAAGCTGCAGGGCGAGCTGAGACTGGAAGCAGGGGCTTGCTGGAATGCTTGCTTGATTGGTCAGAGGCCTGAGATTTCCTGTCTGTGTATAAATTGGTAACAGTTTCCCTGAATTGCCTGTTTCCCTCCAATTAGCTAACTTTGAAGCCTCTGCTCAGAAGAGGCCAGATAGTAGAATGGTCAAGCACTTTTATCTCAGCTCTACTAATCTTTGTGTGGCCTTGGGGAGGTTACTTGGCTGTGGTATTCCCGTCTGTCAAATCAAGGGACTTGCAGGACTCTCACAGACACAGTGAGACCTGCGTTTCAGAGGGCACTGCATGGGGAAGCGCCCGGAGGAGCTGTTCTCAGCTCTTCCCAAGCCTCCTCCTCCGGTACCCTCCTCTGACGTGTGGTCTCTTCCACAGACAGATGAGCCTGTCCTGGATGCTGTGGTGGACAAAAAGCTCTGTGAATCACAGAATCTCAGTCTTCTCAGAATATAGCCTCCTCAGGGAACACAGGGAGGTTTGAAGCCGGCCTGTGAAGTGGTCTCGGTCACTCTGGTCAAGTGTGAGTCCGGGGTTCCACTTCTTTTGCAGCGATGTCAGCTTTCTTCCACCAGTCCAGGGGTCCCCAAGACTCAGCGTGACATGGTTCCCAGAGTCCGGCCTTGTGTCTCCCAGATGTCTCACATTCTGCAACCCCGCGGGTGGGTGTCTCCAGGCTGGGATCTAAGGTGCAGACATGGCACACGGCAGGCCACAGCTCAGTGTGTCAAGGACACACAGGCCCTGTGGACTCTGTCAGTGCTCACTGAGTGCTTTTCAGAGGTGGTCCTGTCCTCGCCTAACACCCTCATGGGGAGAAGAACAATTATTGCCCAGAACAGTAAGCTGGCTTGTGTTTACCCTCTGTGTATTTTTTTAAAACTAGACTGTGTTATAGTTCTCTTTTATGGTGCTAGATGCTCAGCAATCCGTTAGGATTTATTCCACTTGTCATAATCTCTTAAATTGGATTTTTGCCTCTTTGCCTCCTGGTGACTCACCAAGCATTTATTTTATTGCTTGTGACTGTAATACCTGAAGCTTTGCACTTATTACGGGATTGTTCCTTTGAATGTCTCCCTCCGTGCACTTGGGCTAGGGGTGCAAACCTCCTTCCTTGACAGTCAGCGGGTGCTTTGTGCTGCCTACACAATTCTCTGCTCTGACTGAGACGTGGCCCGATGGACACAGTGCCAGGGCAAAGCTGCGGCATCTGCAGGGGCAACACAGATCTCATAGGTTTGGTGAGGTTGTGCTTCTTTGCCAAGATGCAGCCTCAGTGGGTGTGGGCACCTCCACCCTGTGCAGAGGAAGAGCATGGGCCCCAGCAGTGGGCAGGGAGCTGTGAGGCTCCACTGGTCACCTGCCAGCCTTGGCCCTAGGGCAGGCAGCCCCCACTCTGCAGCCTCCACCGCCTCCTCAGCAGATCAAGGGCAATGAAGGGTACCTACTTGGGAGGTGATTTTACAAATTATACAAAATTATATTTGACCTATGTCTCCCAGGCCATGCCCGGGGTCCTTATTTTAATCCCCAGGGTACCCCCAGAAGTTCTCCTGCCCTTCCTCTACTCCTCAGTGTGTCCTTTCCCCTGGAAGAGGATGCCTTTTCCCACCAGTGGCCCTGCCCTGCCAGGGAGCCCCTTCCCTGATGTCTTCATGTTCTGGAGGCCCACCATGCGCCTCCCTTCTGCCTCAGTCCTCTCGAGTGCCAGCCTTGCAGATCCACCGATCTGAAGCCATAGCAGAAACCTGAAGACTGAGCAGCTGGAGAACCGAGCTGTGAGCTTCCGAGGCTGCCACAGCTGCTGGCTCCTCAGAGCCCGTGGAAGCCGCGCCCTGAGATCACGCGGACCAGTTCTCTCTGTTCCCACTGGCTGATCTGTTGTGCCAGTCCCTATTAGAGAAAGTCCGGAGAAGCAGGCGGTGACAACAGTGGTAGGCCCTACCTAGTAGTTCTCAGAAGGCCAGCCTCCTCAACCCATGTATGTCCAGTTCTGCTACACTGTCCCGTGGTAGCCGCTGAGGGGGGGTCCCAGGACCCCCTGGCTGATGTCCAAGTCCCTGGATGCTCAGTTTCCTCGTACACAAAGGCAAAGTGTCTGCCCAGAGCCCGCGGGCATCATCTCACACACTTTTATACGTCTCTAACTGACCTATAATATCTAATACAATGTAAATGCTATGTGAACAGCGGTTACATTGCTTTGTTTAGAAAAAGGTCTTAAGAAAAACGCTGGCACACATTCAGCACAGATGCAACCACTGTAGGCCTAACTGTACCACACACGTCAGCAATGCTGTAACTTTTTTCTGATTAGCCTCTGTTGTTTAATTCTCAGATGTAGAACCCTTGGCTGCTGAGGGAGATTGCATGCTGAGTGGCTCTGAATTCAGCACTGGGGATCCAATAGGGAGCAGAGTAAACGCAGACCCGGCCTCGGGGACCTCAGGACCAATGGGGAGCAAGGGGACATAGTGCTCTGAGGGTGCTGGGAATTCTATAAATTAAGGGCGGCTGCCCCTTGGCTCTGGACTGGACAGCAGACACAAGCTGCAGGTCTCTTACCTCCCCCCTGCCGGGTGCCCCAGTGGCCCTGCAGGCCAGCACAGGTGGGCTGGCTTGGGCTCCTGGTCTCAAGCTGGGTGACTGATACAGATGGCAAGGGGTTATCTGTGAGCGAGGCAGCAAGGGGGACTCTTCTTTGCTTCTGAGCTTTTAGCCAGAGATCGGGGGCCTGTGTAGTCAGATCATTGTCTTTTGCTGAGTGGTTCTGCACTGCCTTGGAAGAGGTGAAGATGCCAGCAGAGAGCTTGAAAGCAAGCGACGGGGACCCAGGGGACTGGCTTGCCCCAACGCACAAGGCTCCAGTGGCCCTGGGGCTCCCAGGAAGGAGCAGGACTCTCCTTCGCCCACTCCGCAAAACTGATAAGAAGTTGATAATGCTAATTTCTTCCAATTTATTTCTTACAGAAGAGCAGTAACCCGGTTTTCCTACAGAACAGGCTACTCCGTTTTCCTCTTATCTACTGGTTCACCTCTTTCTTCCCACCCTGCAACACATTTTTTTTTCTTCTTCTCCCCCCTCGGAAGTAAAGCCAAGTAAGTGAGACAGAAACTCTCTTGCCGAAGAGGCGGCTCTTGAGACTCCAGCTTTGAACAAAGGGGAATTTGCATCTCTTCAATCCCTCCTAATTATTCATTTCCTTTCTCTCTTCCCCATCTTGAAAATAATTATTGCACGGGTAGTCTTTCCCTAGGCAAGAACTTGAAGTGGCACACAGCTGCCAGCAATGACTCAGCTTGATTTTTTAGGATCTTCAGTGCCAGTGAATTTTGTCCAGACTTTCTAGGTGTGGTAGCTTTGCTGCACGTGGAGCACCACAGAGGAAGCGGGATCTGTGGGATACATTGAGCCAGGTTGCTTCTTTAGGATGTTTTTTGTGTACAGTTTACAAATTTAATATTTATTACCCACTTAGGCTACATTTGCAGTTAAGTGGAACTATAAACATCCAAAGTCCATAACGATGCCCCCCTGCATTTTCAGTTTAGAGTTTACAAATTAGCTTCACCTGCATTTTATACACTGCAAATAGAAGTGACTTAACCAAGTGGCAAAGCCAAGATGAGAACTTGATTCCTTAGTAGGCGACTCTCAGCTTGCTGTTGGATGGAAATCACAGACCAGCCCTGGAGCCTCACGTTGTCACAGTAATGTTACGTGTGATCCACACTGTCGTTTTTAAAAACTATAATATCGGTGGTGGCCGTACCTGATTACGTCTCATTCAGACCTGTCTGCTTCTGGATTGTCTCTCTGAAATGTCGTAACCTCACACTCAATCTGTGCAAAGCTACGGTAGGATCTTCTCCCTCTAAAACCTGTCCTTCTACTTGGCTCCAGGCTATGGACCTAACGGTTATCTGGAGCAGCCACCTCTCCCTCATTACTCTGGGAGAGAAAACACTGGAACATTAGTCTTCTTGGGGCATAAACTGTGCCCCCCAAAGCCCCACCCCAAACCACTGCCGTGTGGAGTTAAAGGAACATTAAAAGGCTGACCCACAGCACTCCGGTATTTCATTGCTGGAGGCATTTGTGTCCCAAGAGTGTCAGGCCAATTCCAATGTGAATACTCTACTGTGAAGTCTGGGGGTGTCAGGAGACCCGGGGCTGTGCACGCTCTGGGCAGTGAGTCTGTGGAGCAGTAAAGGCAAAGTATGAGGTGGCTGACAAGAGGTGGTCAGCAAAGAGGAGGTGTGTTGCGTGCACTCAGCACATCCATGTTGGCCACCAGCATGGAAGCCAAGGGATTAAAAAGAAATGTGTCGTTCATCATGGAAAAGTGTCCAGGAAAGTGGGAGGTCTTGAGAGCTGTGTCACCATGTTGCTGGGGATGGGACAGGTGCTGCCAGACCCAGAGGTGGTCATTCTGAATGGCACGGGGCAGATGATGTGCAGCGACTTGCTGAGCTGGGAAAGACGGAAGAGAAATGAGGTGGGGAGAGAACAGAAGCTGGGACATTTCAGAGCAAGAATGTGCGACCCCTGAGTAATCTGGTAATCTGAGCGCCCCTCCCTGCCTGGTCCATCAATCCCTGCCTGTCCCCCCCGCATACTGGGTAGTATATCCCAGAGCCCTAGAAACACTTCTGCCTCTGTGGCCATCCCCAGCCCAGACTTCAGTCCAGGCCACATGCCTCCGCCTTCCTTGGCTCCACCTCTGACTGCCTCACAATGGTTAAACCCTCACCTATGGGCCTCCTAAGTGACCATCATTCTAGCAAGGCTTGCTGTGTCTACTGGTCCTGGTGATTGCTTTTCTTATTAGCTTTGACCTCCAAGAGCAATGTGTTTGTGGGAAAGTGTAGGATCAGAAGCTGCACAGGTTAGAACATGAAAGAGTAAATACAATCTAAAATGTACAATAGATAATAAGAAAGGGAAGAAACTGCTCGAAGGAAGGATGGAATAACTGTACTGTTGGTGTCTGATGGTTTGTTGGAAACAGCTAATATAAAAGTTTTTTCCTCTGCTGTTTTGACCAATTTTGCATGCTTATATCTGGTAATCCGAGCAACTTAACACAAAGACAACAATTTGCAGTATAACAACCAATGGTGAATTCCTGCAATCCTGTGTAGTGCCACTATGTATTGTCTCTAATGTTTTTTCAAATTATTATTTTCTTATTTTCTTTAATGATTTGAGCAATCTTCTATTCTTACATCTGGTAATCTGAGCAAGTTCGATGATGATAACAATATGTAATATAACTACTACTGTTAATCTGTATCATTTGGTTTAAAATCCCATATCATTTCTAATGTCCTTGCTTTGTGTTCTTTGTATGCTACTTTTGTTCTTTGTATTTTTGTACTATTTTCTTTAAAATAAAAAAAAAGCTGCACATGTAGTATGCACCGTCAAGCTGCCCCGGGTCTGAGCTGATATGATCTCTAAGCCTCCCTCTGCTAGCTGCTGTTTTCACTACAAAAAGGGAAAGCCCCGTGGAGCAGAGTGTGAGGCTGGGGCATACCTGAATTCTGAGGAGGTTGCTGCTTCATCATTTAGGCAGCCTAGCAAGGCAAGGTAGACGGAATGAATCAGCTTCACACTCACTGTCCCCTCCTACTCAGGGTACACACACGTGCGCGCGCACACACACACACACGCACGCACACACGCAGGTCAGCACAGGCTGGATCCCACAGGCTGTGGTTCCCAGCTCCCATGACACCAAGGTGGCGAGTGTGACCTAGGTTTGGACAGGCGGTGTTGATACTGACGGAAACTGACCTTTGCTGCCCTGCCTGCCCTGACCATTGGCAGCTTGCTGCAAAGGTACTAGGCTTTCCTGCAGTAGCAGAAGCCGAGGTGCCCGTGTGTGTGTGGTGTGCCGTCTGGCACATGCAGTGTGATTGTGGAAGCACTTGCTCTTTATGGCAACTTCTTTAAAAATTATGTATGTTCTAAATTTTAACTGACACACAGTAATTTGTAGCTACTTTAGAGGTGATTTCAGTGCCTCTATACAATGTGTGACGGCTAGATCAGGGTGACTGGTACATCCACGGCTTAAGTACTCATCATTGCCTTGTGCTGGGGACATTCAAAATCCTCTCTGCTAGCTGCCTTGGAATACACAATTACACGTTGTCAGCCGCAGCACCTTGCTGTGCTGTACAGAACGCTAGAAGTCACTCCTCTGTTCCCTCTGCACCCAGAGCTCTCCTCCCTCCACTGCCCCGCTTTTCCAGCCCCCGGCAACCACTATTCTGTCCTCTGTTTCTGTGATGTCAACATCTTGAGCTTCCACATATAAGAAAGAACACACACCATTTGTCTCTCCAGGTCTGGCTTACTTCACTTAGCATAAAGTCCTCCACTTCCCTCTGTGTTGCCTGGCAACTTCTTGACTGAGGCCCAGATAGATACTCTGAAGCTGGAGGCTGCTTCTCTTAGAAAAATGGAAGGCCAGCCATAAGGTGTGACTTAACTAGTAACCCATTTCCTCAGTCGCCGCAGTGATTTCCTAAACAAGTTAAAATCCCTTTCTGTTGAAACTTACCACAATTTAGCCACCCAGATAGAGAGACTGCCTTCTCTATCAGGCCCAGTGATAAATAAACTCTTACAGGAGGGAATTGCCTTGTTCTACAGTGTGCTCACACCCAACCCCACCCCTGGGCTAACTAGAATTCTTGGGGGAAGAGCACTGCATTGGTAAGCACCTGGCAGCCTTCATGGATGATGGATGGATAGAGAAGTGGGTGGGTGGATGGATGGATGGCCAGGTGAGTGGGTGGGTGGGTGGATGGATGGATGGATGGATTCATGGATGGGTGGATGGATGGACAGGTGAGTGGGTGGGTGGATGGGTGGATGCATGGATGGATGGGCAGGTGGATTGGTGAGTGGGTGACTGGAATGGGGGCGTGATAACCCTTAAAAGGGACCCTGGGAAGGCCACATTCTATGGTTTGTGCCCCTGTACTCACACTGAATTTTGATCCCCTATTTAGACAAAGCCTGAGGTTGGGTGTCAGTGGGCATGCGATTAATAAAGCTCTGGTTAAAGATCAGTGCAGCCAAGCCAAGCTGTGAAGCAAAGGGTAAGACGAAGCACTGTCACCTCTCAGGATCAGGACTTCTGAGTGCTCTTGTTTTCTTGCTGAGTGAATGCCTCAAAGAGCAAGGCTCCTCCCTCTGCTCCTCGCTCAGCATCTGCAGCATGCTGTGTCGCCTGGGTCCTCCTGGGGCAGAGGAGCTCAGGCTCTTCCTTCACAGCGATGGGTGGTAGTGGGTGAGGTCTGGTAGGGTGTGAGGGGTTGGGATGAAGCAGAGAAGCAGAGTAAGGAAGGGGGAAAGTGCTTCAAATCAGACCCAGGAAAGTCCCTTCCTCCACTACAGCAGTCCCGAGAAGGTTCCAGCTAGGAGAGCAGCGAAATGTGGACACATTGTGAAGAAAAGGAAAAAGGGGGAGCAGGGTGGGGGTATCAGGTGACCTGGGCCCCTACGACTAGTTTTGCCTAAAACACTGTTCCGGGTCACATCTCTGAATTCTGAAGGCCAATGACAGGGCCTGACAGGCAGCCTTCATTCATTCATTCATTCACTGTTTAACTAATGTTCATTAAATGCTTTGCATAGCTAAGCACGTGCTAGCCTCTTGTGCAGTGGACTCAGGGCAAGAGACAACACCTAAGCTTGCATGTGACCGGTGCTTTTAAATGAACTTAAATATCAGGGAAGCGGAGAAGGAGTAAAGGTCCCTGGCACCTGTGTGAACCAAAGACAATGTTGTGGAGAAGGAATTTTGAGCTGGGTTCTGAAAGGTGAGTTTAAAATGATCCATGAAATGTGACATAACAAAAAAGATCACCATCAAGATTCCTCGGTTTTTGTCCTGAACCAATGACCAGGTTCAGTGGTAGGCAGCGGCAAGTCATTCCTCTGGGCTACAGAACTGGAGGCGACTCATTCTCAGGGTCCTGTGAGGAAGGCTGGGGAGGCTCCCAAAACCCTGTCCTGGGCGCTGTTCTCACCCCTGTCCCTCAAGCCCAGGCCCAGCTCCCTGCTCAGCCAGGCTGGTTCAGCAGCACTAGGCATCCCTGGCTGGGCTTCCCCCCGCTGTGGGGCCCGGGGCAGGCCCTGGGACGGCGGACTCCACAGAGCCCAGCGGTGTGCCTGCGGCAGCCGCGCACCAGACCCCAGGGCAGGGCTAAGGGTTCTGCTTTCCTCACTGCTGCTGGGTACTTGTAGTTTGTGCTGCTCCTGCCCACACTCAGCAAGGGAAGCTGAAGGTATTGTGCTGCCATTTTACAGTGAAGGAATTCGATTTCTAATAAGGTTTAAATGGGAAATGAGTTCCTTAACTACCAGGCGCAGCAGTTCTGAATTATAACTCAGGGAAAAGGAGCTCGAAAAGTTATTAAATTCTGTGCTTTGGTAAAGAAAGATGAACCACAAGAGACGGGCTACCCAGTGACTCGGCCCGCAAAATTCCCCACGTGGCAGGGACTTTCTGCCCCCTCCTCTCAGGAAGAAGAGTAAGTCACTGCATGGACCATCACTGGCAGCTGGACATTTTCCAAAGGCAGCTGCCCACGGCCCCTGCACAGCCAGGTTGCCTGCATCTGCCCACCGCCTGCTTCATTCCTTGTTTCTATAAGTAGCGCAAACCCAAGTTTCCCTTTCACAGGGCGCCCACTCCCCAGAGAAGAGCTGCAGTCCACTCCCGAAGGTGGCACTCTTGGGATCTTGCAGTCTCTTAAGTGTCCTGCCTTCTACCCTGTTACAATGGCAATTCAGCATCAACATGAATTGGAGGGGGCATCACACAATAGCACTTTTTCGTTGGAGAAGCCACCAGACAGGGCACGGGAGACAAAGTAGACGGGAGCCACCAAGGGTCCCTGTGTGGAACGGAGGAACATCCATTCAGAGGAACCACCTGCTCTTTCCCAAGCGAGCATCCCTCCTTGCTGGGGACATTCACGGAGAGGGGATGGGCCACCCTGGGGCCACAGTAGGTACCAGCCACCTGGGACCTGGAGAAGTTGGGGCTCAGCCCCAGAGAAAGCTGAGCAGGGATGAAGGCCCCGCACAGCAGAGGCTTCCCCATAGCACTCGGGGACAGCCGGGGGGGGGGTTCCACTTCATGGAAGACGAAATGAGGCTGTGGGGAAATGAAGCCGTGCTGGGTGAGCTGACTCAGAAACGGCAGAGCCAGGCTTCAAACCCGCTGCGCTCTTTCCTGGGCTGTAGGGTGTCCTCCTGCAGCATTAAGCCAATGTGACAAAAAGACACCAAAGAAAATAAAATGCATGGTATTTTAAGACTCTTGGCTTTCTTGATGATCAGTGTAATGATCAAAACGGACACCACACTGATGGCTCCCCGCAGTAGACCAACAGGAATGGCACCCATGGGAGAGTGCTGGCGCTCACCTGGTGTGAGGGCAGGGCAATGCCTGGCTTGGGAAAGACCTTTAAAAAAGCTGAGAATGTACAGGTGGTGTGTGGTGTGTGGTATGGGAGAGTGGGTCTTGTGCGTGTGGTGTGTGGGATGAGCGTGTGATATGAGAGTGTATGTATATGGTAGATGAGAGTGTTTTCTGTGATGCTCTGTGGTGTGTGTTACTGTGTGGTGTGTGAGCATATGAGGTACGTGTGGGGTGAGTATGTAGTGTGTGTAGCACATGCTATGTAACTGTGAGGTGTGTGTAAAATGTGTATGGGGTAGGTACAGTATGCAGGATGTGCTACAAGTGTGGTGTGTGTGTGTGATATGTGAGTGTGCATGGTATGTATTGTGTGGTATGTGAGTGTGTGTGGTATGAGTGTCTTGTGTTTTGTGGTGGTGTGAGTATATGTGGTGTGTACATTAGTGTATGTGGTGTGTTTGTGGTGTGTGGTGTGCATGTGGTGTGTGACGTATGTGTGGTAGAGATGTGGTATGTTGGGGATTCACTATTGGAACAGATTTATAACATATCTATGTCTACGGCATCTATATCTACCTGTATGATACAGAAAGGATTTACAAGGTAGGCTTTCAGTTCTCTCCCGCAGGGCAGGGGTGCGAGAGTACAAAAGGGCCACCTGCACGCTGCAGACCCGAAGGCTCCCATCAAAGGCGAAAGGCTGGATTTCACCACAGAGCGAGTCCCGTGTGAGCCCGTACTGGGAAGCTGAAGATTCTGTGCTGGAAGCCTGGAAACAGAGGTCCGAAGGTGATGGTGGAGACCAAAGTTCTTCCAAAGAAATAGAGGCGAAACTTCCTTCTTCCCTTTTCACTCCGTCCAGTGTACAAGCCTGTTAGTTGGCACCACCTACATCCAGAGCCGGTCTTCGCTCTTCAGGAAGGTGATCCCCCAGACTATACCACACACAGACCTGTGCTAAACCAATCCGCTATGCACCACAGCTAACTATCACATGCGTGTGTGCAGTGTGTGTGTGTCGTGGAGAACACGTCTCAAGATTGTGGTCAGAGCGAGTGGTGAACAACCTTGGCTGCTTCTGGACCAGAGCTCTCTCCCAGTGGGAGTACCACCCCCCTGAAATCCAGATGCACTCAGACCTCCAGGAGGCAGCACAGCAGGGTGCAGGGAGAATTACGAGTCCCTGAGCTGATGAATCTGCCTGTAGGTTTTGCCTGTGGCCTCTGACTCCGCAGGGTTGGTTCTGAGCTGGTCAGAGCAGGAAGCCTGAGGCTGCAGCCTCGGGTGAAACATCGTTGTTCAGAAGAGCAGCAGGGCAGGCCTCTTGAATCTGACCACTTCAGTCTGCTGTAGACTAGCCCAGAGCTGCGGGAACAGAAGAGAAAAACTGGGCCACACACTGCTGGTACAGGGACATTGCGTCGGGTTCCTGGGGAAAAGAGACTGGCCTCGATGTGGCCGTGTGACCTGTCAGCATTCTCTTGGGGCTAATTATAAGTCGGAAACCAGAACGTTGCCAATTTCGCAATCTCCCCAGAGGATAGCAGAAAGCTGACAAAGGCTGGCTTTCAGCTTCACATTGAGCAAACCGTCCACCATGCTGTGGCCTAGATTCCCCAGCCAGTAATTAAAGGACATCAAGTTAAATGTTTAAAATTGGGCCGCAACAATATTTTGTTTTTGCTAGTTTGGGGGGCTGGTTTGTTCAGTGCTAGGGATGGAACCTAGGGGTGCATGCTAGGCAAGTGTTCTGCCACTGAGCCACCCCTAGCCTCTTACAATATTTTGAGAGGGGCTTGTGGAGTAATAGAACCTCAGAAACCTGCAGAGACCCTTCAGTTTGCCCCGCTGTCTCCAGGTTAACACATGCCTATGTAGTTCTGCACAGCTAGGGGGATAGTCCCTGTTTATAGTGTTCTAGAGCAGATTGCACAAATTTGTTAGCCTATTTTATCAGCTGATTAAGAGGTACTTCCCCACACTTTTTCAGTTTATACGTGCCGCATCCGATAAACAGCCCTCACAAGCCCCCCTGAAAGCATTACTGTGGGTGATGCCTGGTGATGGACATCCTGCTGCTGTGCCTGGAAAAGCCGCACCTGAAAGGTAGAAGATGACATTCTTTGGGAGAGAAGAGACAGCCTTAAGATTTCCAGCAGGAAAGAAGATCAAGAAGGACACTGTGGCCACATGGTGGGCTGGCTCTCAAGGTCATTCTGACAGAGCTACAATCCCTCAAGTCTAGACCTGAAAGGACCTAACTATGCTTAACCCCCTGGGGTAGGAATCGTGAAAGGGCTGTCATGGACGCAGTCCAAAGACTCCTCTGTGGGAGGGACCACGAGACAGGCACAAGACAGTGTATTTCAGAAATGATCATCAGTTACCTGTCACTAAGGCTTTACTGTTCCCAAGCCTCTACTCCAGCCCCCAGGCAGAGCACCCCTCATCCTTCTCCAAGGAGGGATATTTTGATGGGCATTTTGAACAGTGCCACATGGTAGCATTTCTTTGGGGAAGACTCTGAGTCCCAAATGACCTTTTTCTGTTCTCCCTGTTCATCCTTTTGACCCAAATGCTCCTTCTTCCTGTCTAACCTCTTCCCTCATTCAGAAAATGTTCGTTGATCAGCCACGGTGTTCCTCATACTGTGGGTCTATCCGGCTGCCAGATGTGTCAGGTACCGGTCTTCGTGGCATTTACAGCCTGCAGAGCTCGGGCTCTGCGGCTGCTGCCTGCTTTCCCTGCATCCTGCTCTGTCCTTTTGCTGGGACAGGAGTCTGCTCACCAGGAGGCAGTGTCTCCTGCCTGGCTGTCCCCCATTGCTTGCCACCACCAGGCCCTTCTAAGCATATGTGCACCTGCTCCCTGTGGGTCGGAACCCCGAAGAAGCCCAGCCTGGCGGCCTGCACTCCGCCTGCCACATGTTAGGAAGGTGGCCGGTTGGGGGAGGGGCAGAGGACCAGTAAACCTGTGTCAGAGCTGGCCCTCTCCTGGACCAAGGATTATCTGTTTCAAGACTGGCCTGACTCACAACGATCAGAATTAGTAAGGGAAGTGCACTCACTGCTGGAAACTAGCCCGACGCCCACTCTCAAGCCCACTCAGAGCTCAGCCCTTGGCAGCAGTCATAGTTTATTCCCAGCCTCGCGTGAGATGAGAAACCCTGATGCAATCCTCCGTATCAGGAAGCACAGGTAGTGAAAGAAAGGCTCTGTGACAGCCCTGGGCTTCCTGGCCCTGCTCACCCTTCTCGCGCCTCACCCACTACCGTCACAGAGAGGCCTGCACCCTACGCTCTCACTCCGGGGGGAGGGGTCAGGCTGCAAAGATCACACAGTACTCAGACAGGAGAGATCGCTGTGGGCAGGTTACCCGCGCGGTCTGCTCACTCCTCTCTCTCCTCTCTGCCTTCTGACCTGGCCGTCACTGCTTCATGTGCTTTCTAGGAAAGGGGGAGAAGACACTTTTGTTTTCTATCTTCTCTGAAGTATTTAGAAAAAGATGAAACTTTGAACTTCCCTAAAGTCGGAGCTGGGGATATAGCTCAGTGGAATAAGCGCCTGCCTAGCAAGCGCAGGGTCCTGAGTTCAATCCCCAGTACCGCCAAAAAAAAAAAAAAAAAAAAAATGAACTTCCCTAAAGTGGAGGTTTTGAATGCCCGCCCCCCACCCAGTACAGCCCTGGGTAGACAGAAAACACTGCCCAGGCAGAAGGCTTGGGAGCTCATGCCAAGTGTACAATACCACATGGTGGGTGTCGGGTGGATCCCAGACGAACCCTCCCAAGGGTCCCACCTTCAAGGTCATGATGTGATTATTTAGGAAAGAGGTAAAATGCCTGGGGAGTCTGACCACCAAAAGAGAAATGCTGGGTTTTTTTTTTCCCCTTACTCTTATCTGTTTCTTAGAAACAAAATTCTTGCTTTTTTTTTTTTTTTTTTTGGAAACAGAGTGTCTCTAAGTCACTAAGTTGATTGGACTCAAAGTTGTGATCCTCCCGCTTCAGCCTCCAGAGAGCTAGAATGACAGGTGTGCACCATCACCCAGCTAAAATTCTTTTTAAAAAATAAACGTGCATTACCAAGCCTCCAGAAGCTTATGTTTTTGGAACAAGCAAATCCAGTGAGGTGAGCCTGACAAGCCATCCTGTTTAACTCTGAGGTGGGCTGGTGGAAGCGTCGGTTTCTCTGGCCTTTCCACAGGACGTGCAGGGCTGTGCGGACTGTGTGTGGCAGGTCCTCTTTGGTTTTTATGTTCGTGGAAGCAGACGTGCAATGTGATACAGATGCAGCTGCATCTACCTGCTGCCTTCACTGCAGGGCTGGGTGTCCCTCAGAGAGCGGCAGGATGATTTCATGAATTCGCATCCCCAGTTCCTGCTTAGAGGCCCCTTGCTCACCCACCAGTGACAAAGGAGGGGAGACTGTTGCGCCTCCGACCCCTCTCTCGGCTTAGTCACCGCTAGTGATGTGTGCGCGCGCGCAGCCACCTCCTCTCGGTAAGGAGCAAGACAGGGGTATGAAATCTACTGCCGCAAGTTTCTCACCACCTCAGCCCTTCAGGTTCCTTCCTTTTTCTTTTCAGCCTAATGAACTGTTCTTAATTCTTTTCCTCCCACTCAAAAATGTCACCCTTGTGTTCCCCTCATAGTTTCCAATAAAAGCTCTGCTTGTTTCCCAGAATGACGTTCACCCATTGTTTTCTGTCATCTCCAAGTGTTCAATTAAAGTCAGAAGTGCTCCTACATTGCAGAACAAAAGGGTTCTGGTTTTCGTGGAAATCGGAGGCTAGATTCTTCATTCAGTCACAGAGGGATTCCAAATTGGAGTTTTAATTTTGCATGCTTAACTAGTTGTGGTGTTTTGTTATGGCTTTAAAGAGGTTTTTCTTGTTGTTGTTTTTGTTTTTAAATCACAGGGCACATGCCTGTGATCCTATGTATCTGGGAAGCTGAGGTAGGAGGACTGCATGTTCCAGGCCAGCCTGAGCTGCTTCATAGGACCTTATCTCGAAATAAAATAGAAAAGGGGTCAGGGATGCAGTTAGTGGTGGAGCACCTCTGAGTTCAACCTTCAGCGGCATAAATAAGTACATAAAGTTTTTACATCAATTAAGAGTAGCCACACTAGCTCAACTCCTTCAGGGGGGAGTGCTTAAGTAAATAAGAATATCCCTAGGCCAAAGAGCCAAGGCCAATAAATGCTGCCGGAAACTGTGGCCATCAATGCTGCTAAATACTTTTAAAAACCAAAGCAGGTGACCTGATCTTACTTTTGTAGTCATTCAGGTAGAAGAACATCAAAATGTGTTTGACTTGTATAGAAACAAGACTGCCAAATGGTGTGTTGAGCAACTCTGTGGGAGCAGATGCTTTGTTTTAGTTCTACATTCCTGGGTCTCTCTCAATAAGAATGTATTACATAGATGATATATGCAAATGTGTGTGTGTGTGTGTGTGTGTGTGTGTAAGAGAACAGTAACTTCTGATTTTATTACACATTCATAATGTTTGTGGGTGACACTTACACTATTTTCACAGTAGCCTTACTCTTTCTTGAGACTGAAAAATTGTGACTGACGCTTGGCTCACAGGGCCCCAAGGCCCATGGCTTTCTTTACTGCAATGAGTCAACCTTGGATCCACATGGGAATCATTTGGGAGCTTTCAGATCTCCATGCCCAGGGCAAACCCTGGGCCAAGGTTAGAACTTGTGCGGGTGAGGCCATTGCTATTCAGTATTTTTTAACCAGCTGATTTGAATTCCTACCATGAGCATCTAACATAGTGATTAATATTAGTATCACAAAGAGAACTGGACCTTCCTATATCCTCAAAGGGAGGGGAAAACCCTAACTACAACTGCGGGATTGTAGAATTGTCAGAGCATGTGGATTGTTCACCAGACAAAGTTTCCATTGACATCTCACATAGGTGAGTTAACTTCCTGGATAAGCATCTTTGTGTACACACACACACACGCACACTCTCTCTCTCTCTCTCTCATGGTGAGCTCCTCCACTGTCCCTGAGAATCTATTTAACCTGTTTACTTAGCTGCTCTGTGCCTGGGTTTTCTGGGTCAGGTGATAACCCACAGAGAAAAATACAGGCCTGCAATTAGGTATTCCTTCACTAATGTCAACAGGAGACTGAAAAATGAATTTTTAGATCGGCAGTGAGCAGAAGGCTGCTTTGGAGGGAACACCTCACCCCTTCACTATGAGTGCTGGAGTTGATGGCCTTCTTCCTGACTCGCTTCCAAACTGTCACTGGCCTTTGTGTGAGACCTACTCCCAAGATCTCATGAAAAGAGGAGCAAACATTTGCAGTTCTTCAGATAAACTTTGGGTTTTGTCTCGAAGGTGATGGGCCCAGCTGCTTCTTTCCCCTTATGTAGAGAATGTTTCTGGTTCCGATGCCCTCTTCTAAAGCAGCGTCTTTTTTTTTTTAAGTAAAAGAACGAAAACATATTAACGAACAGACAGCCATTTACAAAGTAGCACAAGGATAGTACAAGCAAAACTAAATTATAGACAAGGTGACAGGGAATTAACAATGGTTGCTGTATTACATATTGATAACTTCAAAGTGTATACACAGGAAAACACATATAGACATGCAAGACTTATCAAACAACTAATCATGAACTGTTCCTTACAATAAAGTGACAGAAGTCAGTAGTACAACTATGTTAGTTATCCTGCACATACATATATACCTAATTATCCCTTTCTTCCTTTTCTCTTTCCCCTCATCCCAGTTGCTTTTGAGCAGTTTCTTTTCATTTTACAATGTTTATCATACCTAATTTATGTTCACACTTTCAGGTTCTTACACTAGTGATACAACACATTGCTTACACATACACATCTGATTTATTTCACTTATGAGTATGGTCTCTAGTTGTGACCATTTGCCTATAAAGGCCTCAAGTTTGTCTTTCTTTATAGCTGAATAATACTTCATTATATAAAAGTGCCACAGTTTTTTTATCCAATCCTCAATGAATGGACATTTGGGTTGCTAAAATAGTGTCTTTAAATGTCACTGATTCTTGGTCCTACCAGCACTGAGACAAACACTCAGGGCCCATTTTTATTGGCCAACACCTGGAATTATCCTCTCCTGGCCTCAGTGCTCAAGCAGCCAAGTGGTTGCACAATTCTTTAGTTGTGGCTCTCTCGGTGACAAGATTTCAGGGCGGAATGTCCAGTGCACATGTGGATTACAGTGCTGTTACAAGCATGTGACACAAAACGAGATAATTTCTAAAATACTCCATGTTACAAACAATCCATGAATTTACCTTTTGCCCACCTTGAATTGTTTTGGGATGCTCATACCATTTTCCATCCATCTCAGAGAGCTATGTTCTCCATCCCCTGGGTCTATAGCCTCATAACATTTTGTGAAACAGTATCACTCACTAAACCTCTGAAATCAATGGTTCCAGGTGTTCCAAAAAATCAAGAAACTCCGTAATTAATGGGGACAGTATCTGCCTCTTATATCATGCTGGAGCACCTATATTTTATGAGTTTATCATTCCAAACATAGAGTAATAACAGTATTAAGTCTCTGTGTTTTGGAGGCAAAAACACACTGTCAGCTGTGCTAATTGTGATGTATAAATCAGATTATATCCTCTGTAACAGTGTAAAAGTTGCCAATTTTTCATCAAGGCAGACAATGAAATTAAGGAAAAACTATGATCCTCTGGCATCTGTTCTCCTGGGGCAGCATTTTCAGAACTCATCCCTCCTGGACTCACAGTTGCTCCCTGGCTGCATAAATGGTTTCCTCCACGGAGACTCTTGCACAGATTTGCACCCTTAACGTGTATGCGTCCAGCACTGTTCATTCATGTGACCTCTCATTCATGGGCGAACTTCACTGAAGTTTGTGCTAAGACAAAACCTCCCTTTGCCTCCCTGGTCCTCTGGGAAGCTCTGCCTCCCCTGTGGCTTCTGCCCTACTCCTCCCTCCCCTGCCTTCACTGCTTCCTGGCTTGGGAACTCCAGGGAGGGCTTGAGAATGACTCAGCATCAGTGTCCCAAGACGGGAGAGACACCTGTGCCCAACAACAGCTTAGGACCACAGTCAGCAACACAAAAGAAGGTTTTTACCCTTTGCCTTTATGATCTACATCGTACTACCTGTACCAAAGCCATGTGCTGTGGTTTATATCAGGATGTCCCTCCAAAGTCTCATGTGATCATAAGTGGGGCTTTGGGGAGGTGATTGTATCTTGGGGACCCTATACTCATGGGTGGGTTAATCACCCACTCTGCTTCCTGTCTGGCATGAGGTGAGCAGCTATCCCTCCACCATGCCCCAGGCCAGGTTGTCCTGCCGTGGAGCAGGGAGCTGTGAACTGAAGTGTGAACCAAAATAAACCTCCCCTCCTTTAAATTATGGGTGTCAGGTACTTTGTCCCAGAGGCAAGTGTCTAAGAGAACACCAGTCACCAAACATCAGGCGGGTCAATGAAAGAAGAGCAAGCCGACAGCTGATCACAACTGTGCCCTTGGACACAGTGCTAAGCCTCTGAAGAGGCCCCACTCTGCTGGTTCTCAAAGCACAGTGGACCTGCAGCAGGGACCGGCTTCCTTAAGGGAAGCACAAAGACACGGGTTGATCATTGCTCAGTCACACTGGGCTGGACAGGTCACAGGCTGTTACCTTGATTCAAACTCATCACTGCTTTATCTTCAGCAGGAAGAACTAAAGCTCTGGGAGGTCAGATATACATCCTAACTTCCTGTTACCCAGCAAGTAAGTCGCAGAGCCAGTATTCAACCCAGATCTATCTGGTACCGAGCCCAAGTCCTTCCCCCTGATTCCCCCAGTTTCCTAAAGGGGAATGGCAGCGAATGCATGTCAGACTTCAATGTACACAAGTGAGGGAGACTTCGGTAACTCACAGTCTGGGAAAAATTACCAGTTTGATTTATAAAACTTTTCATGCTTGGGAGGCTGAGGCAGGAAAATTGTTGTGAGCCCAAGACCAGCCTGGGCTACAAAGTCAGCTCAAAGCCACCCTGAACTGCATAGTGAGACCCTGTCTCAAAAAGACAAAAAAAAAAAAAAAAAAAAAAAAAAACCAAGAAAAACAAAACTTTCCGTGAAACTATTCTCAATGGTTTTCTTGCATATCCAAAAATAAAATAAATCACAGAGGATTTTTTAAAAATTTGTTTAGTAGTTTACACCCAACTATAATTTCTTTCTCTCACTCAGACTTTCTCTACTTGTCATAAAAGGTAAAGGATTGGCTTTTCCTATCTTTACAGGAGCTGCAGATCCTCCCTAGTTCATGAAAGGAAGCTCTTCTTCACCAAAGGACACCAGCTAGTAAAAATAAAAGAGATGCCAGAATGAGGAAACCACCATTTGGCAACTTTCTATGAAATAACTTATTCAAGACAAGAACCACCAGGGAAAGTTACAGTCACCGGATAAAAGAGGAGATGGGATCTTTGCTTGTTACCAAAGTACAGGAGCTCCCATTACCGGGCAGAATTTGTTCCCAAGCAACCCTCCAGTGCCTGAAACCACGGACATCTGAAACCGCGGGTAGTACTGCACCCTATACCTACACTGTTTTTGCCGTATATGTACATAGCTATGATAGAGCTTAATTTATAAACTAGGCACAGTAAGAGATTAACAACTACAGTAAAATAGAATAATCCTAACAATACTGTAATAAACATGATTTAAAGCATATGAAGGGCGAGGGGTGAGGCTCAGTGGTAAGGCACTTGTCCAGCATATGCGAGGCCATTACTTTGATCCTCAGCATCAAAAACAAAAAGGAAAAGAAAAGAGAAAAAGTTTATGGTTGTTTACTTAATATTTTTGACCCCCATCTGCCTGTGGGTAAATGAAACTTTGGAAAGCAAAACCCTGGAAAAGGGAGGGCTGTTTATCACCCCCCAGATGACTTGTTCTTTCTAAGGGAACAATATACCTTTGCAAAAGCTCTGATGGTGAACGGCTCTCCCAAAAAAGCAAACTGCAGTAGCACACCGTGGTACCATGCACCTCCAGACATGGTGAGACAGGAAGCATTTATATCACCTATGAAGTCTTTTTTCTATATACATTAACCTGCCTAATTTACCCAAGGCTTCAGACCTTGGCTTTCCATGTACAGAAAATAAGACAGCTGGAGTATCAAGTTAATGACACTACAAGGAAACACTTAGACCTGGGAGATATTCTACAAGGCAAACTGGCCACTTTCTTCAGAAAATCAATATGATAATGGAAAGCAGATCAATAGCTGCTGGACACAGGAGCAGAGGAAGAAGAATTGCAGAGATGCACCAGGAACTTTCAGGATGATGCAAATATGCATCTTCGCGGGCTGATGGTTATGTGGATGTGTGCATTTGTCGGGATTGACAAACAATACCCTTAAAAATGACTGCATTTTATTACATCCAGATTATACTAGTAGCAAGACAGTCAACTTCTAAAGCGAAAAGCTAATGTCACACATAAAATACTAAAGCAACTGTTACACATTTTAAAAGGACTAGAGATGCTGGATATGCTTGTAATCAGAGGTACTCAGGAGGGTGGGGCAGGAGGATTGTATGTTCAAGACCAGCCTAGGAAACTGAGCAGGTTTCTGTCTCAAAATAAAAAATTAATTAAATGGGCTGGGGCTATAGGTCAGTGTTAGAGCATCCCTGGGTTCCATCCACAGTAGAAAGGGGAAAATTAATTTAAATTAGAGATCCATAATAACCAAACACAACAGAAGAAATTTGATTAGATCTATAATAATGGAAAAATGTACAAATAAGAAAGACATTGTCTTGGTTACTTTTCTCTCATTGCTGAGACAAAACACCTGATGCCCAGAATTAAGGAAGGAAAGATTTATTTAGCTCACAGTTTGTAGAGGTTTCAGTCCATACTGGGCTGGCTGGAAGGCAGAGTAGCACATGGCACAGGGTAATAGTTCATGATGGCGGAAAACAGCAAAAGCAACAACAGCAAAAAGGGCGGAGCAGAAGAGAGCAGCCTCTTTCCCTCCCTTATACTGTATGCAGGCTGCCCGCCCCAGGGCGGGTGTGGCACTCACACCCATAACCCCAGCATTGCACCATGGATCAGTCCAAAACTCTAGAAGCCGCCCCATGACGGCATGAGGCTTTGGGGGGACATCCAGACACAAACCATAACATAAGCTCTAGGGACAGCTGGGTAATCCAACAGTGGACTAGACACACTGAACACACTGAAGAATTTTTAAATTTTTCTTTGTTATGCAGGACAATGTTCCACTAGGAGATGCTTGTTGAAACATTTAGAAGTACCATGATATCTATGGCTTCAACTCTATACCTAGAGACACATGAATATGTAGGCAGACAAAGCAAATACTCCAGAAGGTGACAATTGTTGAATCTTTATAGGAGTACAGGTATTTGCTGCACCTGCCTTTCAATGATCCTGTACTATGAAGTTACTTTTTCTTTCTCTTTCCTTCCTTCCTTCCTTCCTTCCTTCCTTCCTTCCTTCCTTCCTTCCTTCCTTCCTTCCTTCCTTCCTTCCTTCCTCTCTCTCTCTTTCTTTTACAGTTGTGAAGTTTCTTTTTAAGGACTATGTTTTCAGAGCAGTTTCAAGTTCACAGCAAAACTGAAAAGAAAAGTATAAAGATTTGCCATGTAACTCATTGACCCCCTCTCCCCCCCGAATAGCTTCCTGCATCATCAGCATCCCCCACCAGGGTGAGACGTGTTGTACAGATGACAACCTACACTGAGGCATCGTGATGACATGTGATAACACGTCTATAGTTCACAAGTTTACATTACAGGTCATTCTCAGTGTCTTACATTGTGTGGGTCCAGACAGGCGTGTGATGGCATGGATTTGTCTACTACACCACACAGAGTCATTTCACTGCCCTAAAGCCCCTCCATGCTCTGCTCCTTCATCCATTTCTCCCTTCTCTCGTTAACTCTTGGTGAACCACTGATCACTTTCCTGTCTCCAAAGTTTGGCCTTTTCCAGAATGTCATACAATTATAACTGTATAGTAGGCAATCCTTTTAGATTGGCTTCTTGCATTTTGTAGTAGGCACTCAAATTTCCTTCATGTCTTCTCATGACTTGATAGATCCTTTTTTCTTTTTAGGGCTGAATAATATCGTCTGGATGCACTGCAGTTTATCCACTCGCCTACTGAAGGACACCTGAGTTGACTCTACGTTTTAGCAATTATGAATAAAACTATTATAATCCCTCCTGTGTGTGTATCTGTGTGGAGCTACATCTTCAACTCATTGGGACAAATGCCAAGGTACACAACTGCTAGGTTGTGCAATATTTAGGCTGTAAGAGACTTCCACACTGTCTTCCAAAGTGGCTGCACTCATTGCTAACAGCAGTGAGGGACAATTCTGTTGCCAGAACTTGGTGCTTTCAGATTTTGTTTCTGGACATTGGCCATTTTACACATGTGCAATGGTGCCTTGTTGTCTTAATCTGCATTTTCCCGGTAACATAGTATGTGGGGGTTATGTTCACACGTTCACTTGCCTCTTGTATATCTTCTTTGATGAGAAGTCTGTTAAGGTCTTTGCTTCATTTTTCACTTGGGTTGCTCCTTTGCTTACTATACAAAGCCTTTGCATACTTTGGGGAGTGGTCCTTTATCAGACCGTGCTTTGCAAAAATTTTACTGTGGTCTTTTTTTTTTTTTTTCTTTTTCATATGCTTGAGTTTTTGATATGTTTAGTACTGAAAATGTGGATATTTAGGGATGCTATTTTTATGGTCATGGCCCTGATGATTTGGGGTCTTGAGAAATTCTGGCCTCTAAGGAGATGTCTTTTATATCAAGGAACCATTCACTCTGTGGCGTGTGAAGGAGAGAGAACCTAGTGCCTCCCTAGGGAGACTTGTCTGTGGGACTCTGTGACTGGGAAGGATGCTGGGCTCCTCCAGTAATCTCTTGTTGCTACTAGATTACAGCATTGTGGAGAAAGAATGAGAGAATTGTGTGTTGCCTGAACAACCATCTCAATAAAACTAAAAGAGCAGACAAATTCATTTCTGGATTTTCTTCACTAGCCAGGAGAAAACAGAAAAGACATAGGCTAAGAAGTTTTAGCACGTACTTAAGTGGAGCTGAACAGGAACACATAATATGTACTTGAAGGTCATGTTCTTTTCAAATTCCGAGGAAATTTGTTGATGTTGTTACTAGGAGTCTAAGAGTGGGAGTTAGTTCAGAGTTCTGTGTTGTCACTTTTGTGAAGGCAGTGATTCCCACTGAAATCTTCCTCCCATCAAAAGGTCCAGTTCCAATTGCTTCTCCTAAACAAAGTCTTCCCAAACTAGTTGAGTTGGTTACTTTTCTCTCATTGCTGAGGTATTTCTCTCAATACCTGACCCCCAAAATTAAGTGGGGGAAGTTTATTTAGCTCACAGTTTGTAGAGGTTTCAGTCTATAATCTGCCGGCTCCAAGGCAGGGTGGCACACGGCAGAGGGGCAACCACTTATGGCAGCAGAAGACAGCAAAAGCAACAAGAGCAAAAGTGGAAAGCAAGCCTCTCTCCCTCCCTCACGTTGTACACAGGCTACCTGCCCTAGGATGGGTGTAGCACTCACACCGCCAATCTCAGCACTAGACAATGAACCAATCACAAACTTTAGATTCAGCTGCCTCCAAATAGCCTGCCCATCCATGACTACATGAAGCTTTGAGGGGACATCCAGATACAAACCACAACACTAGTGCAACACAGGGTGACTGCTTCGTCTTCCAGCCTCCACTGCTCCTGGCATCTTGTTGGCCCTGTTGGGTCCTTAATTGCTGTTGTGGCTTGAACGTGCCTTCCCAAAATCCCCATGTTGAAATGTGGTCACCATTGTGACAGTGCTGAGAAGGTGGGAAATGCAACAGACATTTGTGCGTCAATGGAATGCGGAAGTGGAGGCTTTGGAAGGTAGTTAGAGTTAGATGAGATCGTGATGAAAACAGTGGCCTTGTAAAAAGAGCGAGTTTGGAGGTTGTGCTTGCTCCTTCTCATGAGGTGATGTCCTCTGCAATACTGCAGCACAAGAAGGTCTTCAACAAGTGCAATCCCTCAACGTTGGAATTCTCAGCCTCCAAAACTGTAAGAAATAAACTTCTTTTCTTTGTAAAACTACGAGTCTGTGGTATTGTTATAGCAACAGAAAATGGACTAAGACAATCGCCTGCTAGATTATGTTTGCATTTTTCTTCCTTTTTCACCAAAGCCGGGGTTGGCTTTGGTTGGGATGCCCACCCCTGAGTCCACCCCTGCTTCCACCTATGCATATCCATAAGTGCTTATGTACAGAGGCCATGGCTGAGCTCCTTTGAGATAGAAAAACACACCTGACTCTCCTGTTTTTTCCCAGCTGGCTGGAGGGGAGCATCCCTTGGCAAGTGGCTGTGTCCTCTGCCCCTCTCCTCTCTCCCCCACCCCCAAGGACTGGGACAGCTTGCTTTGGTGTCCTCTCTGGTTGTCTAGCAGCCCAGGTCCTCCAGCAGGAGTGCCGCTGACTGTCAGTGCTCATTGCCCCTCCCAGTGCTGCTGCTGCTGCCTCTTTGAAGAAGGGCAAGGGGGCACGCTGGCCTGGCTAAGCTCAGGGAAGGAGTCTGAACCCATTATTAACATCTCCAACTCCCACAGCTGGCCATCTGGACGATTCCCTGGTTTCAGCCCAGCCTTCTCTGTAGATCGCTGCCATGACGGCTAAAGCTGTTGTCTTGGTTACTTTTCTCTCATTGTTGAGACAAAATACCTGACACCCAGAATCAAGGAAGGAAAGGTTTATTTGGCTCATAATCTGTGGAGGTTTCAGTCCATGCTTTGCTGTCTGCAAGGGTGGGCACATGGCAGAGGGCAACAGTTCAGGGCGGGGCGGGGGAGATAGAAAAAGCAACAAGAGCAAAAGGGAGGAGCGACGGCTAGCAGCCTCTTTCCCGCCCTTACACTGTATGCAAACTTCCTGCCCCAGGGCAGGTGTAGCCCTCACATCCATAATTTCAACAATGGACCATGAGTCAATCATAACCTCTGAAAGCCCACCCCATGACTGTATGTGGCTTTGGGGAAACATCCGGGCACAAACCATAATGGCTGTCCTGGAGCCCTGCGCCAATCACAGAACCCTTCTTGGACCAATCACAGGCCTGCAGCCGCTGTGTAAGCAGCACTCCTCACACCACACCACTCCAGGTTTGTCTAGGAGGAGTCACTCCAGTGTACTAACTACCCTGTACTGCAGCACTGGTTCTGTTAAAATAAAGACTCTCTTTGGTGGCCCTGTAAACCTACTTGTGATGTATCTCTTAGGTGCAGTGGGTGCCAAAAGTCCTGTAAATCTACTCAGGACTATCCTGACTAATGTGGACAGAGTGGCTGGCTCACAAGAAAGCCCTATAGGCGCACTCAGGGCTGTCACCCTTGAAGAGCTCTGGAGAATAGTAGAATCGATGTATGCTGTCTGGTCCAAGTTGGCATCGAACAATGGCAGGAGCAGAAGCCAACTGTGTCCAGCACCAGTCTCAGCATTCCCTGGTGACGTCAGGACTGCTAACAGAGCTCCACCTGACTGATCGCCAACAGTTACCCCGTTTCCCACACAGGGTCTGGTCTACAAATGTGTGAAAAGTGAATCATTGTCTCTTCTTTGTTGTCTGAAGCACAGTTCAAATCACGAAGGAGTTGCTCCGTGAATGCTACCTTCCTGAAATGGAGCAAGCTACCTAGAATCAGGAGATTCCAGTGATAAAGTCTCCCGAGCCATCATTTCAGATAAGACCCTTTATTCTCTGTGATTTGGTTCATATGCACAGTTTGTTTCCCTCTTGTTTAATTTGCTCAAGCCAATTTTTTTTTCAGCTTTGCTAGATCAGAAATGTTTTCCTCCAGGTTGGCACTGAGGGAGAAGAGTTCATCAAGCCATCTCCCATCGCATATCTTACTTTTCCTACAAACCCACACTTAGTAGATGTTGCCTGTTTCACCAGACACAGTGGGTATCTTAAGGGGAAGACTCCTTCTCACTGTAAACTGGCACATCTGAGCTTCTGTGACCATACTGGAAGGTTAGGCTGGCTGCCATGGTGGTGAGAGCAACATAGCACTACCCTCTCACCTGGGCCGTGAGGCCCCTGGTGCCCTCCCTCATGTCAGGATAACACTCGTGGGAGCTCTCATCTTCAGACTGTATTTCTCAGAAAGAACCTCAGACTTGTGAGGCCACAAACTCTATGGGAGGTCAACTAATTACTCACCCCATCAGTCACACTGGCCAACACTGAAAATTACTGTTCAGGGCCTGCAGGAAGAAGAGCACACAGCATAACACCACTTGGCAGGCCTGGGTACATTTAAAACAAGATAATGGAAACTTTACAGAATATTCAGAGCACTTCCTCTCTCGGTGCCATAAACTATTAACCTTACTCATTGTTACAAATACTTCCTTAGAATAATTATCTTACAGGCATTTCAAAGACACTGTTTGATAGGGTCTGTGTTGACCTCTTCCTTGTTGCCCTGCCTTCGATTCATATCCTCTCCTTCTCAGTCACCACCCGCCAAGGCCTGCACATACCTGCCGCTCACTGGTCAAACTGCTCTCTCCTGCCTCACCTGGCACCAGTCAGACCACAGGTGCGTTCACGCTTCTCGTCACAGTTCTTGTTCCTGAGCCTCCTCTCTCTTCTCCCACACCAAGCGCAAGTGTACCCACCACGTGCATGGCCACTCTCTGCAGGCCTCTTCCCCTCACCAGCGTGCACTGCACAGAGCTCAGCTTGTGCCTTCGCACACTCACACCTTCACTGAGCTCGCCACATTTTCCTTCAAACAGTGGCCCCTCTGAGCTCAGTCTCCTGGTTTTCTTTCATCTTCAAATTATTATTTTTATCAGGACATGTTCTCAGTGCGTAATGACCTCGTGTGGAGGACCACCTGGGCAGTTCTCCTTGCAGGAGGAGCAACTGTCTCCATTTTAGCCGAACCAGAGCCAGTCTGCATGTGCTGGTATGCACAGAGCTGGCTGGGACTTTTCCTTATCCCTTCAACTGGTTTTAAGCAATGCGTATCGGTCCAGCTGAGGTGCTGATGGATAGTCCTTGAAGCAAAGATGACAGGGCAGTGTTTCCCCGGGCCCCCTATAGCTCCCACACCTGACCTGGGACAGGTGGGATGGAGAGCTGTGCTCCTATGGCTGGGATTGAGCCTCAAGAAAGAGGCTATGACTTCCCAGGGCATAAAAGATTACACATCAGAACTGAAGCCCTGACCCCAAAACATTAGATATTATTTCGGTTCTATTACGCAGAATACTCTGTCTTCACATCCTTCTCTCTGCATATTGCAGAGGTGATCTCAGGCCTCCTACGTAGCCCAGTGCATGGCGCTCTCCTACTTCCCGCCACTCTCACAGTCACTCATCCCCAAGCCACTCCCTTCTTCACAAATTAATAAAATCTGGGTTCAGTCCTGGGTTGAGGCCTTTGTTTCAGTTAAGCATCGTCCTAGCCAGACTCAGGACCCCCTTGTTTCCCCCCATTTTGGCTATATTATTGTGTCTTTAATTACACCATAGGTGACACTGGGAGTGGTAGATTGGAATTCACTTGATGGGATTCCAATAACTTTTCCACGGGATTATAAATATAAACCTCCCGGACCATGACGAGGACCAAGAGGGGTTCTCTATAATTATACTCGCTGTGGGGAGCTGGTACATGTACACGGCACATCTAAATAGTTTTTATATCCCTTACCTCTCTCCCTCCCACCCCTCTCCTTCCAGCTGTGATCTCCCTCCTATTTGCAAAAGGTCTCTCTCCCTGCTACCTGCTGTCTTTCATTTTGCTGTTCTTGCTTTGGGCTCTTCCTAGAAGAGGAACCATGTGATATTGAAGCTGGTATGTCAGATTTATTTCAGTTAACTCTATGGTTTCCAGGTGTATCCATTTTTCTACAAAGGACTAAATCTATCCTTTGTAACAGAGTAGTACACTGTTGCATATAAATAACCACATTTTCTGCCCCTTATCTGGTCATCTGTTGATGGATAGAGAAACCACTGCCAAGATTTAGCTCTCAGAAGTTACGTTGCTGTAAACATGTGTATGCATGTGTTGCTGAGATGCGATGTCTTTAGCTCTTTCAGGAAAATACCTAGAAGGAGAATAACTAAGGTTGAATGGAATTTCTATTTTTAGTTTTTTGAAGATGCTCTGTACTGATTTCTATAGCAATTGTTGTACTTTCCAATCCTATCCACAATATAAAAGCATTCCCTTTTCCCCACAGCCTCACCAGCATTGGTTATTATTTGATTTCTAGGTGGCCATTCTTTACGGAGCAAGATGGAATCTCAGGGTTCTCTTAACTTACATTTCTCTAAACTCCCCTGGTTTTCCTCTTACCTCACTGACCTAGTTTGAGGTAGAGTGTACTGCCCCAGAATGACCCCACCAATATGCATGGGCTCATATTCTCTTATGGACTTTTACTACTTATGAAGAATGTAACTATTTCCCCTCCCCTTTAACCCTGGTTGGGTTTGCTTCCACTGACTGCTACAATATGGCAGAAGTAATGCTGTGGGGTTTTGGAGGTCAGGTCATCAGAAGGACTCAGCTTCCCCTGGGCTGGTTCCTTGTCTCCCTCTCCCCCTTGCCCTCCTCCAGCTCCTTCTCCTCCTCTTCCACCTCTTCTCCTTCTTCTTCCTCTTCTACTTCTTTCTCTTCTTCCATTTACTCTTCTTTCCCCTCCTTCTCCTTCTTTCTCTCTCTTCTCTCCTCCCCTCTCTTCTCTCTCTCTTCCCCTCTCCCTCTCTTTCTCTTCCTCTCCCTCTCCCTCTCTTTTCCCTCCCTTTTAACCCTTAGAATCCAATCATCATATTGTAAGAAAGCTGGAGCTTACGGGAAGCCTCCCACTGATAACTCTAGCTAAAGTGTCATCCACCAGCCAGCATCCATCACCAGACGTGAGCCAACAAACCTTCAGATGAATCCATCTACCAACCTTCCATCTAGCAGAGGCCCCAGGCATCACTGAGCAAAGTAAGCCGTGCTTACTGTCCCCTGTCCAAATTCTTGACACACAGAAACTGAACCTAATAAATGGCTACTTATGGCACTAAGTTCTGTGGAAACCAGTTATGCAGCCAAACATTTCCTTTGTTTTTCTCCCTGCTCTAGTTATCATCTGAACATTGGAATGACGTGGCAAATGAGTTCAGTGAGAATGGCATTCACAAGAGACCGAAAGATCAGGGATGGGCAAAGCTTTATTGAGCCGGCTGACAGACAGTCTCTAACCAGGAGCCAGAGAAGATATCTGCACCTGTCTGGGTCTCATCTTCAGTTTAAGTACATTTTTAGGTTTCCATAGTAACCACTGCTTCATTTTTGGGAATCTCACAAGAATGTCACACAATTATCACAAAGTTTACCTTTCCCAGAAGCTGTTGGACAACCAGATTCCAGATGACCATTGCAGTTTAACTTTTCACCTACTTCCCCAGTCTGTCCTGTTTGTTCTGCTCCCATTTTATGACTCTGCTCTCCTTTAAGTGGGTGATAACTAACCCAGGGCAGGCAGTGAAGACTGGGGTCAACTACAGCTTAAGTGAACTTAAGAGACTTCTCTTAAGATGGAGTTAAGTAATGAAAACTGAGTCTCTCTTGCCCTATCAGGAATATCTCAGGCAGGTTTATCCAATAAATAAATGCTCAACTAAATTCAAGTTTATGATAAGCCACAAATGATTTCTAAGCATGCTCACATCCCAAATATTGTCTGAAAGAATACTCTTTAAAAGTATTTATTGGACCAGGATGTTAGTGCATATCTATAATTCCTGCACTCAGAAGGCTGAGGCAGGAGTGTTGCTCAGAGTCTGAGGCTAGGCTGGGCTACCTAGTAAGTTCAAGGCCAATCTTGACTACAGAGCAAGATTCTGTCTCAAAAAAACAAGGTAGGTATAGTATCACATACCTGTACTTCCAGCACTCTGAAAAGTTGAGGCAGGAAGATCACAAGTTTAAGCCCAGGCCAGATATTTGGACACTTAATAATAATACCCTGTCTCAAAATTTGAAAAAGGGCTTGGGATGTAGCTCCATGTGGAGGCCCTGTGTTTGATTTGCAGCACTGAACAAGAAGGTATTTATTGCTTTTCTGAGGTTCATCTTCAAGTAGACATTGTCTGTTTTTCTTTGTTAATTCTAACAATTCTAACACTGAGACTTCACTTCAAATCTCTTTTCCATCTACATTCACTCCTTAAGTGTCTTCAGTTTAATCTATAGCCTGAAAATTTTCAAGCCACTCACTAACCTCCAAACCAAAATATCTAACTGCCAACCTGACAATTTTGCTTTTATAGCTCATATGCGTCTCAAATGTAAACTGAGTTGTCAATTTGTGGCATACACTCTGAGTTATTCACCCAATCTGCAGCTCCTTTAACTTCCCCATCTCAGTGAAGGACACCAATACCTTTCCAGAGCTCAGGAGCCTGCATTGAATCAGTGTCAGTTTCTTCTTATGTGGATTCTGTACCCAGTCAATCAACAAGTCCTGTTGCCTCAACTGCCAAAATACATTCCTACCTTGTCCATGTCTTGATGTCTTCTACATCCCCCTGGAGCAGGTCTTTCTCTCACGTAAGTAACTGTACCAGTCACCAAGGGTTTCTCTGCCTCCCTCTAACTCCATAAGAATACATTCTGCACGCAGCAGCCAGATGACTGTTTTTGTGAGGGTTCCTGAGGGTTCCTAGGGTCTCAAGTATGTGCTTCACCAGTGAACTACAACCCCAGCCCATACAGCAGCCAGTATGATCTTTTTAAAGGCAGATCATGGAAGTCACCTGTGAGAAACTCGCAAATTGTTTCTTTTTTGCACTAAAAATAAAATGCAAGTCTGTCCATGACCTTCAAGTCCTTTTCTGAGATGTTTCTTACACTATTCTTTCAACAGTTCATTAGTCTTCTGTCTGTTTCATATGCAGGACAAGCTTCTTCTACTCTTGGATTATGGAATGTTCTCTAGGAAAACCCCACATGAATGGCTAACACTTGCCATTTCCAACTCAAATCTCATGTTGGTTTCTCAAGTAGGCCTGGTCATTTTTTATCTAAACCACAACATTCAGCCCATCTCTTCTGCAAAATGCACTTAGTCCATCTCTAAGAATCACCAACTCTTAACAGGTCCAGCATTGCTGAAAAGGCCAAGTCATAAGTTTCCTCTGAGACTCAAGGCAAACCCTTAGCTGTGAGGCCTGGAAAAGATAAAAAAATGGAGTTAAATGCTTCCAACATACAGTGGCACTGGGCAAATATTCTTCTCCCAAAAGGGAGGAATAGAAATTGGACAAAGCAAGCTCAAAACTCAGCAGGACAAAACATTTAATTTCATAGCTTCATGTCCAGCTCCTGGAGTAAGTTGTGGTGAAATACGAACTCCAAACGGCTGCGGTTGCCCTATTCCTGCAGCGTTATCAGTTGCATCCCACTTTGCCTCTATCTTAGAGTGGTTATTCTCAGCGCTAGTGCCCTTCCTTAGCAGACAACCCATGTTCCTGATGTTCCAACTTCTTGGGATCGCCACTCAACTGTCGACTACATCCTCACAGCTTCATGCACTGCCCTCTCAGGCACACAATTTCTGGTTTCCCAGGGCTTCATCTGAAATCTGCGTGAAATCCTTTCTGACCCCGCAACTCTTGCACTTTGCGTGCCTGTAGAACCAAGACCACATGGATAATGCCAAGATATACTGCCAGCTTGAGCAGTAATAGGGCCCTCTTGGATTGTGGCTGCAGAGCGCTGTGAGTGCGTAGATGGCTGAATGTGAAGAAACTCTTTCCTAGTTGGCCCTGAATGAGCTGGGATCTCTAGGGGCTCTCTTCTTTTTTGTCTTTTTTTAGGGGAGGGTACCAGGAATCAAACTCAGGACCTTGCGCATGTCATGCAGGCACTTGTGCCGCAGAGCTCTATCCCCAGCTGCCAGGGGCTCTCTTCTTAAAGCGAGTGTTTTATTTTTATACCACAGAGCCTGCGGGAGGTGGGGGTGTCTTACTGATCCCTGAGATGCCCTTATGGCATCTTTTCTGTCATCAAAGTACTTGGCTTCTTTTTAATTCAAATCTTTTGAGCAATCATGTGACCCTTTACTACAACCTGGCAGATGAGAATTTTTTAAATGGTCTTTTGGTCCTGATTCTCACTGTAAATTGACTAAAACCTGCCCTCAGTGTCCATGCCACAACCTGAATATTAGGCTGCTTTAAAATTTCCTCTGGAAAATTAATTAACCCACTGATCTTAATCTCTGTCTCCCACAAAGTCTTAGAACATGGCAAAATGAAGGCAAATTTTCTCTCTAATGTATACACATAGTCTTCTGTTCAACTGCCAATGAATTCCTATTCCTAACAGAAATCCTTTGAGCCTGGCCTTACCACCTGCCCTTCTATCAGCATTCCAGTCTGAGCTCTAACTAAAATCTTCTATCAAGTGTACAGCCTTCTAGGGTTTCTCTAGCCAGCATCTTCAAATCTTGCCATACTTTTCCCACCAACCATTTTCAAGCCTTCTAAGCCAGGAGGCCAGGTGTAGTCACAGCAACAGCCCCACTTTTCTGGTACCAAAATCTGTCTTAATCACTTTCTTTATTGCTGAGACATAATGCCCCCAAAACCTACAATTTAAGTAGAAAAGGTTTATTTGGGTTCACAATTTTAGAAGTTTCAGTCTACAGTCAGCAGTCTCCAAGGCAGAAAGTACATGCTAAAGGGCCAGCCAGACAAAAGCTGCTCACAAGATGGCAGCCAAGGGGCAGAGAGAAACATGAGGAGTTGATGAGGTGCCCTTCCAGGTCACACTCTCACGGCCTGCATCTTCCAACCTGGTCAAACCTGGTTAACACTAAGTCAGCTACAGTGTACCCATGAACCAATCACCCTCCAAATACACAAGGCCTTTGGGACTGTGCTATTCTTTGAGTCAAGGTCTCACTATATAGTTCAGGCTGGTTTTGAACTCACTCTGTAGCCCAGCTAGGCCTCAAACTTGTGGTGATCCTCCTGCCTCAGCCTTCCTGAGTGCTGAGACTATAGGCACAAGCCACCAGGCCTGCCAGGGGTCATTTTCGATTTAAACCATAACAGTGATCTTTTCTCTCAACAGCTTGAAAATACCGTTCAGGTACCTGTGGAGATCTGTTATTGCTGTCAAAATATCACTGCTTTTAATGATTTGTCTTTCTAGTGGTTTTGAACCTCTTTTATCTATATTTTGATGTTCTGCTGCTATTATGTGCTACATCTAAGTGTGGAATTATTTGTATCTCTTCTGCTTAATGCTTTGATCTAAACACGCATCTTGTCTTTGCTTTGTTTTTACCACTGTAACTGTACCCTACATTGAGAGTACATCAACTATATACAGACAGGTTTAAGAGTAATAAAAGAAACACTTCTGTATCCACCAGGCAGTTTAGAAAACAGACTTTCACCAGTGCCTTGAAGCCCTTGTATGTTCTTCTCCAAGCTCATCCTTTCCTCTTATCAGAAGTACCCACGCATTGAGCTTTACATCAATCATTTCTCTGCTTTTTTGGCTTCATTTTATTTTGTTTTTGTAGTGCTGGGGATTGAATCCAGATCCTTACTCATAGTGAGCCGGCACTCTGCCACTGCACTGCATCCCCAGCCCTCCTTACCTTTCTTGGTCTATCACAATTTTATATATTTCTACATGACATGTTTATTTTTTTATTTGTTATACTTTATTGACTTCCTTTATGGTTTAATTTTGACACGTGCAGCAGTAGTTCATTTATTTTAAAACACTTTTATTACTCTTAAATCTGTGGATTAAATGGATTAAAGATCAAATATTAAGAAGTAAAAAACTTAATCTCCTAGAACTTAATAGCATTCCTTGATTTAAATATGCCAGAAAATAAATACTCATGGAGTGAATAAACACACCCATCTTCACTCACGGTCTCATTTCTGACAACTGAATTTTGTTCTGGGAATCAGTGCTTTCAGTATGACCTGCTTCGAACTACCAGCTTGTAACCCTACTCCACTCCACCATGTCCCAGTCTGGCTTTTCAATTGGAGCCTGACTCAGTTCTTCAGCACTGTACTAAATCCTGGAGAATTATTTCACTCCAGAACTAACATACCCTTCTTTGAGAAAATTTCTGTGATTAATAACTAATTAGTGAATTCATTTTAGAGGGATAACATACTTGAAATGGACCATCTAAATGTGCATCTAGTGTAGAATACCCTGGCAGGTGAGCATCCCTGTGTTTGAGGGCAGCAGGTGTGAACATGAAAACACCCCTTCTGTGTTAGCTATTACTTCAAAAGTTATTTCTTCCACCAAGCTGAAACTCATTCCCTACAATTTCCGTGTATGGAGGTTGTTCTGGTTTTCTCATGAGACACACGAGAAATCACACTCCCTATCCACGGTGTCTCCTCAAATTCCTGCCAAATATTGTCAGGTCTTTGTTCCACTCCCTATATGTCCCAGTTCCTTCCCCCCAGGTTCCTGTCTTCCTCCAAATCCATTATTCTCCATTTCTTTTATTTTATTTTATTTTTATTTTATTTATTTATTTATTTATTTTTTATTTATTTATTTTTTTTTTATTCTCCATTTCTTTTGTCATTTCTTATTTAATGTGATGTCAGATTCTCTTAGTCAGCTCAACACTATTTCCTGGCATCCCGCCCAGTCCAGCAACATGATTTCCAGAATGACCTCAGACAGTAACTCCCTGCCTTCGGAGACGGCCCACCACTTTCAGCATTTATATTCTGTACTGATGTCTGCCTGTTTCGGTAGAACATTCCACATGCAAGAAACGCTAAAACCCAGAGTAACCCACTCTATTTTTAAGCCCTGGTTATTGCGTGCTGGATATACATCTTTGGGAAGGGAAGGAACAGCTAAAAGTCACAAGGGTTCTATGCTGAGTAGCTATTATAAGGTAGCTATCAGGCTTCTTACTGTAGACAATCAAAATGGATCAAAGATCAAATATTAAAAAGCAAACACTCAATCTGCCAGAAGACAAAGTAGGTAAAACTCTTGAAGACAGAGGCATAGGCAAAGACTTTCCAGACAGAACCCCCATTGCACAAAAATCAACAAATGGGATTATATCACTTCAAAAAGTTTCTGCATAGCAAAGGAAACAATCAACAGAATAAAATGGCAGCCTACAGAGTAGGAAAAATTTTGCCCGCTAACCCTTGGGCAGAGGACTAGTGTCTTCAATGTATAAAGACTCATGTCCCTAAAACAAAAGACCCAATTAAAAAAGACAGGCAGTTCAAATGACCAGACACTTCTCAGAGGAAGTACAAATGGCCAGTAACTATAGTAAAAGAAATATTCATTATCTCTGGCCATTGGAGAAATGCAAATTAAAACAACACTGAGTCCATCTTTCTCCAGAAAAACTAGCTGTCATCAAGAAATCAAATAATAATGAGGCAGGAAGGCAGGGCATGGCAAAGCTGGTTAGGGGAGCAGGCGTGACCGATTCCAGGACACACGCACCAAATAAATCTCAGGACTCATGACGCAGAAGTTCCTACAGGTTCCCGTGATGCGTGCAGGAAATAAAAAGACACAGACGCCGTGAGGAGCCCACAGCGGTGGCCTTCCTCGTGGTCGCCCACTCTGCTTCCCAGGATATACTTTTATTTCCGTTTTTCCCCTTTTATTCAGCCCAAGTTTGCTTTGCAGAGCCACGTTCTCCCTTACCTTTCACTTTTACTTTTCCGAATAAACTCTGTCACTGCTTTTTGCTTGTCCTGTTCAATTCTTTGTTTGAAATGAGAAGAACCTGGAAGCCGAGAAGCGAGCACTGCAAAATCCCAGTAACAATCACACCAGCCCGCATATGGGAAGAATGTGCCCTTCTACCCTGTTGCTGGGAACGGGTAAAAACAACATGGCCTTTGTCCACAGGGGGGCACAAACGGAGCTCTGCCCTAAAGAAGGATAAATGACTCACTTTTAGGGAAATGGATCCACTTTGAGACCGTCACGTTAAGTGAAATAAGTTAGATGCACAAGCTTAAATACTACGTGGTTTCTCTCGAAAGAGAAATCCAAAGCATACATAACAGAAATAGCAAAATAAAAGGTTGATTAAAGAAAGCAGAGAGAAAGGGGTTTTTTTGGTTGTCTTTTGTTTTCTGCACATGGGAAGGGGACAAAGGGATGGAGGGACGAGGGCAGAGAGGCAGGGAGAGGGGACATAAACGGGGCGAGCTGTGTTCTGCACACGCACCAGCGCCCCATGAGGAATGTCATCACCGGGTAATGGAAACATGGACTAATAATTTTTTTAAAAAAAGAAAAAAACTAATAATTTTTTAAAGAAAAAATATCCTGTCTCTTATCATATACTATACACCAAAAAATGCACACAGATAAGCAGACCTAAATGTGACAGGGAAAACAACAACGCACATTTGAGGAGAACCCCTCAGTCCTTGTTTACATTTTCCTTCATATTCTTGAAGAAGGCAAACGTCTCTTAATGTGGAACAAAACAGTAACAATGAAGAAAAATAATGAATTAGACTAATTAAAACGAGGAATTCTATTCTCAAAAGGCATTAACGGAACGGAAACATATTTGGAGATTTGTAATGTATCAACAAAGAACTAATGTTCTCAACATAAAAAGAACTACAAATGGATGCAAAAAAAGAATATTCAAAAAAATTTTAAAACCAGTAAGTCTTCACAAAAGAGGATAGCTAAATGGCGAATAAACAAAAATATTATTCCACTTCATTAGCCAGCAGGGAAATGCAAATTAAACTGACAATCTCATGTCACAGACACCAAAACAGCCTGAAGTAAAAACACTGACTACTGTGAAGACACAGAGCTACAGGAACTCTCACACACTTCTGGTGGGAGTGTCAGTTTGCAAAACCATTTTAGAAAACTGAATGTAAACTGAACTAAAGCTGAACACATGCCTACGCTAGAGCCCACCAGTTCTCTTACCAGTTATAGACTGAGTAGAAACAAAAGTTACTACATTCAATGCAATTAATTCCCCATCAAAATCCCAGAGAGTTATCTTCTGAATGTCAGTGAACTAACCCTAAACTTTTTATGGTGAGGCAAAAGACCTAGAATGGCAAAAATACTAAAGGAAAAGCACAAAGTCAGAGTACTGCCTCTCTCCAACCTTAAGACTTACTGTAAAGCTGCGGTAATCAAGACAATGTAGAAATGGGAAAAGAGTAAAAAATAGGCAAACGAAATATAATGAGGGCCCAGAAGTAGACAACTTATTCTTGGTAACAGAACAAAAAGAGTACAGTGGCTCAAAGATGGTCTTTCCAACTATGGTCCTGGGACAGCTGGATGTCCACAAGCAAGAAAATGAATCCATGGATAGAAAATGTACATTTAAAAAATCAATAGATTCTCTATAAATCAATAATGAACTAGCTAAGAAAGAAATCATAAAAATAATTCCAATCACAATAGCTTAGAAAATACCTAGGAATCATCCTAACCAACAGGTGAAAAACTTCTAAAATGAAAATTATGAACGCTCCAGAAAGAAATTGGGAAGGTGCTAGAAGACAAAAAGACTTCTTGGGTTTACGAATCAGCAGAATTAATGTTAAAGTGCCTATGTTACCAAAAGCGATCTACAGTTTCAATGCAATCCTCATTAAAATTCTAATGACATTCTTCACAGAATTAGAAAAAGCAATCCTAAAGCTTATATAGAAACACAAAAAGTCCAAGAGAACAAAAGCAAGTCTAAGCAAAAGGAGCAAGGATGGAGGAATCACAACACCTGGTTTCAAATTATACTAGAAAGCCATAGTAACACGATCAGCATGGTCCTAGCACAAAAGTGGACACATAGACAAATGTGTCACATAGACACATAGACCAATGAGTAGCACTAAAGTGGACACATAGACCAATGAGTAGAATAAAGGACATGGAAACAAACCCATGCAACTACAGCCATCTGATTCTTAACAGAGGAACCAAAAACATACGTTGGAAGAAAGATGGCCTCTTTAACAAGCGGCACTGGGAAAACTGGATACCCATATGTAGAAGATTAAAACTAGATCTCTGTATCTTGCCCTGTATAAAAATCCACCCAAAATGGATCCAAGACCTGGGTTTAAGTCCTAAAATTTTGAAACTTCCAGAATAAAACATAGAATAAATGCTGGCAAGGATGCAGTTATACCCAGGGAGTGGAATGGTAGGATCATGTGGCACATCCATGCAATGGAGTGCTACCCACCAATAAAAAGAAACAAGCCATCAACACACAAAAGGACAGTTTAAAAAGGCTACACACCATGTAATTCCAGCTACATGATACTCTAGAAATTAAAAGACTATGAAGACAGTGGGAAAAAAAAAATAGTAGTTTCCAGGACATACAGGTGAGAGAGAGGAACAGATGAAGCCCAGGGATTTTTAGGGGAATGACCCTATTCTGAGGCTTGTATAATGGAGTACGTATGTCACACACTTGTCAAAACCTTTCGAAAGTACATCCGGACTGAATCCTAGTGTAACTAGGGATTTACATGATAATGACATGCAAATGTGGTTCATCAAGCACAACCAAAGTGCCTCTTAAATGTTGCTAATGGGGGAAGCTGTTCACACATGGGTGCAGGGAGTCACAAGATCTGTGTTTTCTGCTGTTTTTCTGCAAACATAAAACAGTTCTGAAAAAGTCTTTTTAAATTTAATTTTCTAAGTAAAGGAGACCGTAAAACTGTACTTGTTTTAACCACCAAGGACAGACATCCTTATCCCAAGACTTATTTGGAGAAGCAGCCTAAAGTGGTGTTATCCTCGTGTAAACCTCCACAAAGACAATATGCAGCGCAGCTGTCTGCGGCCAATAAATGGGGCAGGACAGGTCTATGTGCTTACAGTGAACGCGGATGATTTATGACCACTTGGAGTGACAGGGAGAAAATTGTGTTACGGGAAGTCCTGGATGCCAGGGCTGCTTTCACAGCTCATACTATTGCTATGTGATCTTGAAACTCAGCTCTCTTTCATTTCAAAGTTCCATTTTGTCTTTTCCCCGCGTCTCTGCAGGGTATGTACGAGCCCCAATCTCGACAAAGCGTTCTCTAAGCGATTCAAAGAAAATACTACTTGTGCCACTTGTAGACGTCATCCCATTGTCCCCTGTTCTTTTGTCACTGCCATTGGAATGATGCACACCGTTCAGGAACAAGCCTGGGCTCAGCAAGCTCTGGAGAGGACCCTGCACCCCAAGCAGAGTCAGTCCAGGAATCTCCTGGCTTAGTGCTGCCAAAGCCCAGGCATTGAAAGGCTTCCAGAAGATTCTCTATGTATGTGAAACATCATAGCCAGAAGCATGGATGTTTTATAGTTACAAGTGGGGGAAAGATAGGAGAACACAAAGCTCTTTTGGAGAAACTGGGATATTTTAAAGTTGGTTATCTTTCATCGTTAGCCTAGGGTAAGAGTCCCTCAGGCTGGGAAGAAGGGGCAGGGGCTCAGTGCCACAGGCCATGCCTGATGTATGTGGGGTGGGGGTGGGCATGGCAGCTGGACCCTAGAAGGGAAGTGGCAGGCCCCCACCCCACCCCCTGCAGCCTTGCAGGAAGGCAGTGCCACGGCCCAGCCACGAGATCCAGAGGCCAGGGTGAGCAAGGAAGGCCTTCTCCACGTACCAGGATGGACAGGTTACTGGGTATCAAAAGTGCCCACTCCCAGTCCCCTTAATGCTTCCCTCACTTGTTGGTAAAACAACACAATGCCCAGCACACAGTAAATATTCATCCAGCACATTTCCAAGGAAGAAAACTTCTGCAACAGTGAGTGGCCTCCTTACCAAATGACTTCAAGTTTCTCTGATCAGATTCATAAACACAAAAATATCTGTTAAGAAATACAAACTGGTCCACGTACTAATCTCCTCCAAGCCACCGTAGTTTTCAAATCTTGGGTGTTGGCAGAAATGCTCTTCCGGGGGCTGGGGATATAGCTCAGTGGAATAAGCGCTTGCCTAGCAAGTGCAGGGTCCTGAGTTCGATCCCCAGTACCGAAAAAAAAAAAAAAAAAAAAAAAAAAACTGTGAGAAATGCTCTTCCAAGAGACTCTGGGCCTTTCCTTGTGAGTGAACATGGTATTTATGTGGGTGTGTAAGGGTTTTTAAACAATGTGTTTTCTTCACAGACCTCAAAACTCAGCCTGGTTTCCCTGGTGTTCAGTTTATATAGTCAAAGGAGCACCTGGCCATGTGGTTAGCAAAGGGGAGTGGTCTGGAGGAGTAGGTTCTCCTCCTACTGGGAAACCCATGTTGAGCCTTGTGTATGCAAACTATGCATGTCTGGGCCCAGGCTGGCTACCTGGCTGGTGTTTCAGCTGCTCCAGCAGGCTCTACGCAAGCTTTCAGGGGGCGGGAACAGCAGGTGACAGCCCCATTAACAGGCTGAAGGAAGAAAGATGTGACAGCCACATCATAGGTGGGCTCTGAGCTGTGTCCCTGGGACTTCCATCCCCGCTGATTTCCTGTCTTTACCTCACCAGTTTCTCTGCCCTCTGGTGCTGCATAGTCACCTAAAACCACTAATAACGTATCAGCTGCCCCCAGAAGGTCACCACATGTGTCATCAGGCAGAAACTGCATCAGCTCTGCCCGTGTATCCCCTGCTATACACTGAGAAGGCTTGGTATTCACTCCCTGATGCAGGAGGTCCCCAGAAGGCCCACAGGAACTGGTGCCCTGTGGCCTGCTCTTTATCCTGGAGACACCGTTAGCAGATTTGCTCCTTAGAGACCTCTGACTCCTCCTAGGCAGAAAACAACATGGGTTGTATCCTGGTACTTCCTCTTCGATTGCTGCCCAGGCAAGCTCTTCCCTTGTTAGAAGAAGACATACTTATGTCACTAATATCATTAAAGTCACCATACTGATCATCACGGGTTGATCCCACTTGTGTCTCAGTATGAGGACAGAAAAGATGTCAGCAAGGAGCCTTCAGGTAAAGGGAGAGTGGTGATATTCCCACTCACCTCCTGCCCCATGGAGCAGCAGCAAACACCTCAACCAGTCAGAGGTCCTTCCCGGCAGGGCAGGAAAGTGCCAGTAAGGAACATTTCAAATAGCATTTCTTCCAGACCTTAATGGAAATGTAAACTACTAGTTTGCTGCTTCAGAGAAGTCAAAACACCCAAGGGCTGCATCAAGCAGTGATGGGGCTGGGGCCATAGCCTCCACGGTCCCTGTGGGCTGAGTGGTGTTTCCCTGTGTGTGACCCGCGTGGTCGAAAAGCACCATTTACTGCCCCTGACAACCTCAATCTCCATTCCTCACATTTCCATCTATGGAACTGCATACTCAATGGCTTTTCTGGTCATATCTCCCCGCTCTGGTGGGGCTTGCACTTTTTATTTTGAGACAAGGCTTTTGCTAAGTCATTCAATTGCCCTAGCTGGGCTACAAAGATGCAACTTTCAAATTTATATAAGAAATTGCCTGCTCTTCGTGAAGGAGACCCACGTGACTGCACCGCTGGTACTCAAAGCAACTGAGAGGGTATTTCAAAGAACTTCTTTGTACCTAAGTATGGGTTCCATTACAACCCTTTCTATCCTGGGAGTATAGGCAGTAGCGCACTCCTATAATCCTAGCTACTCAGGAGACTGAGGCTGAGGCAGGGAGTTCACAAGTTTGATACCGGCCCCAGTGACTTAGAGAGACCCTATCTCAAACTGAAGGAAAAAAATGGTTCTGAGGTATAGCTGGGTGGTACAGAGTTTGCCAAGCATGTGCAAAATCCTAGGTTCAATCCCCAGTATTTCAAAGGGAAAATGGGGAAAGGGGCTTTCATATAAACCAAAACAAAGCAGATAAGACATTCTCCCACATCTTCTCAGGGCCACTGTGGAGTGGGCAGCTCTGAACCCACAGGGAGAAGGAGACCTGTTCTAAGAGAGAGAGAGCTCCCAACCTCCTTCCAGTACAGTGCAGGGGGTGTCGGGAGAGGGGGAAGCCAGGTGAACATGGCTTCACATGCTCACACATGCATACACATGCATGCACAGTCCGTGAAGACCTCAGGGCTCCTGATTCTGTGGCACAAGGAGGGCCTTAGTCTTGGTTAGCTGCTTGTGATTTCCAATTCTGCAGGCTAAAATTTCTTTTTTCCTGAATATACAGGCTTTCCTGCAGCCAGATATTACTTAGCAAGGAAATGTCCACAACACTAATTACAATCCATTTTTCCTTTCCAATATGTTTGTGATACATTTCGAGTACTTTTCTTCCTCACCTGTTTTTGCTATTTTTTCCAATCATGGCTAGCCCCATTGAATTTTCCCTTTGTAAAACTAAATATCCAAAAGAGGAAATTATGCTTCACAAATAGAACAGTCACTGAATGTTTCTTCTTGGGAAAAAGACAGTCATATAATAAATAGTCACCTAAGTTTTTAAAAACATCAAACCGCTTTTATTTCTCCCCCAGAGATTAGTACTTATTAAACCTTGTAATGGATATTCTTTTGAATAATCTATCATCCAGTAAGATGACAACTCAGAACTAGGAGAAAACTAAAATTAGTATAATGTCTCAGACTTCTCACTTTTAGGCCTGGGGTAGTCAGCTCTGTGTGACCTCGGTGAGGTGGCCTGACTCCCAGCTTTTACCTCATCCATTAAGTGTGAGTCACCAAATCCTTCCTTCTAGAACGTTCATGGAAAGTTGGGAATGTGTAAAGAAGCAGAGCTCAGAGGTCTGTACTAAATGCTCATAGTTCTTGGAGAAGACTTATTTGAAGCTCAATGGTTATCTCTGAAGTTTAGTGATGAAAACCACTATGATAATTGTCCCCACATTTGCCAATGTTTTGCTATTCTAAGTTCTCTTGTCCCAAGTACCCACAGATATGTTTGGAAATTCCCAAATACTTCTGTATTATAATAGAAAGTCACACAATGCAGGATTCTGTTTCTCATTTAAAACTTAAAAATTCAAGACTCCAGGGAAGATGGCAGAGTGGTAAGCAGCAACAAATCAACCAAGATTCAGAATCCAGAAACAGGAAAACAACAACATGGGGAAGAAAAGAAGGAAGGAGATGGCTTTCTGGGACCCAGAAAAGACCCTAAGGGAAATTTGGAGCCCACAGGGAAATTGGAGTCCACAGAGAAGGTGAAGAGACAGACCTTAACTCAGAGAAAGGAGGGGAAAAACTGTACCTTCTCTGCATCTCCTGGTTTGTGGCAAAAAGAACACTGAATCCGCAGAGGCGCAGTGAAGGTGAATGACTCCAGAGGCCTCCAGAGAAAAATGCACCAATGGAATAGAGCAGTGGATGCTATGAGCTACAACAGCTAGTGAGTGACTCCAGTCCAAGCAACTGCTGTGTCCCCTAGGGAAGGTCCTTGGTTGGATGCCATTTTAGGGTGGGACCAGCTCAACCCAAGGCTCAGAGCAGCCATCTGTTAGCTTCATCTCAGGGCTCCCAGGGCTGAAATCCCACAGTAGCTGGGTAAGGGACAACTACAGGAGATGTCCAGGGTCAGGGGGCCATGGTCAGGCTGGCAAGATATTGAGTCTAAATGACTCAAGCTCCAGCTCCACAACTAGAAGCCATGATCAGCCTGAACTTCCATAGATTTGAAAGTACCAGACCCAGCACCCTGACCTAACCTTACTGCAGGCTTGCTGGGATTATTCGGCACAGATTTGGGCTCTGACAGTCTCCTTTGTCAACCAGCAAGAACAGAGTCATGCCTTGAACTGGACACCACTACAAAACTGTGGACCCCCAAAATAACCGTGGGCTTGAAGTCACAGAGAAATTTATCTTTTTTATTTGCTTTTTGTTATGTTGTTGTTGCTGTTTATTGATTGTGTTTTTTCATAAGGGTGTGATCATTGTTTTTAGGGTTTTTTTTTAACTGTTTTTGTTTTCTCTGTCTTTCTATCGCTCCTATCTTCTCCACCAGTTTCCTGAGGCTTGGACAATTTTCCCCTATCCTTCAGCTTTGCTTCTAATCTCTTTGTCTTCTTTTATTTCTCTATGTTTTTCTCTTATTCCTTTTAGATATTCTACCCTCAGGCTAAGATCAGTCTATCAAATGGATGTTTACTATAATTTTCTGATTTGTCTTAGGTCTTGTTATATAACTAAACATCTTGTACCTAGGGTTAAGGAAAAGTAATAATTATCTTGCTTTGTCATTTCCTAGTTTGTGCCTGATGCTAATGTTATTACTGTACTATATTAGCCATTGATATCACTGTTATGAACAATTGATCTTCTTTTTATCCCAATACCTAGATTGTCTGGGGTCATAAACAATCTCACAGTCTAGTACCAAAGAAGTGGCTGCTAGGCCAAATAAGAAGCAACCCTTCTTTCCTAATAAATTGAGGAGGTAGGCTATTGAGACAGACTCAAAAGCCAAAAGCCAGCTATGCCTAGAAGGCATCTGAAAGGAGGGTATTTCCTAAAGAGGTTTTGATAGTAGTGATAATACTACCTGCCATAAGTAATTTACAAGCTCCAACACTGAAAAAAATTTAAAATAAAAACACAGAGGCAAGATGCACCCATAACCCCCAACTTGCCCAAGGCAAGTCAAAAGGGCATTAAGGGGAAAGATCAAAAACCTTCCAGCTATGAAATGGTAGAAGTAAAAGTAACACAACATATCAAAAAATCTCTTGACAAAACAAGACAAAGGTAAAGAGATAATGACCATAATGTAGGGAACGATTCGTTAATCTAGAATACAAACAAAAAGAAATAGAGGAGCTTAGGAAAGACATGGGAACCATGAATACCCAACATAGACAAGAACTGGATCCCATAAAACAAACTAAAATAGAAACTCAAAAGATTAAGAATCCTACTGAAAGTATATACAGCAGAATCAATCAGTGTGAAGACAGAATACCAGATCTAAGAGACAAGGTTATGGTTGGTGATTATCAAAGGAAAGACCTTTTAAAAATACCAAAGGAGAACTTCCGGGAAGATGGCAACCGGGTAGGCAGCAGAGAGGGAACCTCCCGGAGGATTGCCACCCAGACAGTGGAATATAGCAATATGAGAAGGACAGAAAGGAGAGAATTGTGTACCCTGAACCCAGGAAAGATCTGAAATGGGAACTGAAGCCCTCAGAAAGACCAAGCAAAACCTCTTCTGGAGGAAAGGATTGGAGGGCCGCCATGGCGCAGTCAGAGGGAGAGGAGACGGAGAAGGAGGAAGCCACCGCTCCAAACACACCCTTGGCTCACGCCCTCGTTCCGGCACTTGTAGCTTCAGTTTTGGAGACCCACGCTCATGGAAGCCTCCCAACTCGGCCAAGGGAGAGCAGAGTTCTGAGAGCTGGTCCAGGTCTGGAGAGGAGAAAGCACAGCCAGGAAAAGAGGCAGTGGCAGTCAGAAGCAGTTGTCCAACCCAGTGTGAGCATGAGAAGTTACAACAGCCACTGAAACAGAATCCCCACCCTGCAGCAACCTTCTTAATCAGTGCCTGGAGGCAAGATAGAGTCAAAGAAACCAGTACACAGCTCACCACACCTGGCTCTGTGCCTGCCTCGAGGATGTGGCCTCCTGCCTCTCCACTGTGTGAGCAGCTAATGATGAGAGCAGCTGGGAGCTTTGGCAGTGACCCTGGAGCCACGGCGGCTCCCAGGGATCCAGCCAGGGAATGGACAGGGGCTGGAGCACGGCAGCAGGAGGGAGCTGCAGATGGAGGTGGATTGCATGGCCCCACGCCCTTCTCACTCCAGCATCAGGCAGGAAGCATGAGCTGAGTTAGCAGGCTTCAGCTCCCAACCTGAACTCCCTCTGTGAGCACCTTGAGACTTGGCAACCTGCGCAATCACCACCTGTTCCTAACAGCAATGGGACGAATCCATGGGCTTCAGAACTCACCCCAAACTACTAATATGAGCACCAAGAGGGTCTCCTTACTGCTTGCACATATGAACCTTGCATGAACCCATAGCAACAAATTAGATGAAAAGCAGCAGTCTGGGAGTCCGAAAAACAACAACATACTCTACACAGCAGACCTGAGAAAATCCTCCAACTCTATTCTAGAACTAATCTCTAAACTCAGTTCATACCCTGGACTGCCACAGTGAGCACAGGTGGGGGAAATTTCAAGCCCTTGTGCCAAGCACTGTAAGTTCGTCCAATGCCCAGCTGCAAGGGGTGGGGAACGGCAATACTGGAGATCAGGAGGTGGGAGGAGATGAAGACTTGGAATTAGGGTGCAGACCCGGTTCTCTTACTGGGTGGAGACAGCCTCCAAAGAGTCATAGGTGGCCTACAGGGAGACGCTAGTGACCTACAAGGGAACCCGGGGGCCTTGACAGGGAGCTCAGTAGCCTGAGGGAGGAGGGGGCTCCCTCCGAGCTACATGAGAACCCTGAAGACCTGGACAGACAGGGCCTCTGACATCGAGGCGATGGGATGGAGCTGGTCGGTCCACTGTGGGCACCCCATGGACTCGACCCAGCCCCCTCACAGCTCGGTGACAGGGCTGAGCCAGATGGTCCACTGTGGGCGCCCTGTGGACTCGACCTGGGCCCCTCACAGTGTGGTGATGGGGCAGAACCGGGCAGTCTGCTGTGGGCACCCTGTGGACTCGACCAGGCCCTCGACATCACAGTGATGGGGCAGAGCTGGGCGGTCCGCTGTGAACATAGGTGCTTTTCCACCTCCTACCATAATAATCTGTATACACCCATATATGTTACAGCATAATTTGAAGCAGCTATGTCTTTTCCCAAGGTGTGAGTCCAAGGGTACAAACAAACCCAAAAGTACAGTTATTATCACAGGGAAGATGACTGATTGAGTGGTAGAACAACAGAGATGAGAGTGGAGGAAATTTATTAATCAAATAAGCCATCATCTCTACAACTGAGTAAGAAATGCGAAGGTAACATTATATAAGACAGCATCCAGAGGTAATTCCCTACTATGTTCTCTATAATTTTGTATTTCCTCTATTGTTTTTGTGTTAACAGATGTGAAGATAACTTTATGTAATACAGCATCCAGTGCTAATTCCCTACTATCTTCTCTATAATTTGGTATTTCCTTTAATATTTATGTGTTAACTAATGTGAAGATAACATTATGTAATACAACATCCAGTGCTAATTCCCTACTATATTGTATATAATTTTGTATTTCCTGTATTGTTTATGTGTTATTCTGGTTTATATGTCTCCATTCTTTTGTCTTTAAAATACATAAATAGATAAATAAATAAATAAATATACCAAAGGACCATAACAAATAAATTCAACAGCTGCTAGATGATGCAAAGAAGGCTAATATATGATTAATTAGAATCAGTAAAGAATCAGGAGATAGCACAAAGGGCATAAAAAACTTGTTTGCAGAAGTAACAGCAGAAAACTTCCCAAGCATGGAAAAACAACTTGAGACACATATAAGTGAGGCATATGGAACTTCAAATAGTCATGATGAGAAATACACTACACCAAGGGATACAACAGTCAAGATTCCAGAAATTTAACATAAGAATAGAATATTAAAAGCTGTCAGAGAAAAGAAATGAATTACTTATAAAGAAAAACCCATCAGAATCACATCAGACTTCCCAAGGTAAACCTTTAAGTTAGGGAGAGGTTGGACCACAGTATTTTAAGCCCTAAAAGAAAACAGTCTCAGCCCAGATTGATGTACCTCCTAAAATTATCTTTCAAAATTGGTGGAGAAACAAGATGCTTCCATGATAAAGAACACCTGAATAAATGCACAACCCCAAACAGCACTCCAAGGAGCTCAGAAGGATATTATAGGAAAAGACAATGAAGAAAATAATACCAAGAATCACAATAGAATGAATCCACCAGGCAAGGAAAGCAATTAAACAGAAGGGAAAGAAAGGGAAACAACAATAGGAAAATAGTATAACAAGGATAAATCAATACATATCAGATATAACATCAATGTAAATGTTCTCAATTCACTGATCAAATAAACAAATTGGCAGAATGGATCATGAAACAAGATCTAACAATATGCTACATATAAAAAACACATTTGTCCAGCCATGGGGGCACACACTTGTAATCTCAGCACTCAGGGGGCTGAGGCAGGAGGATCACCATGAGTTCAAGGCCAGCCCCAGCTATAGAGTGAATTCAAGGTCGGCCTGAATTGCATGGTGCAACCCTGTCTCAAAAAAAGTCATTTAACTCAAAAAGAAATTCATAGACTGAAAATCAAAGGATGGAAAACAATACTCCTTGGGACAGGTACCCAGCAAAAGGCAGGGTTAGTGTTCTACTTGCAGACAACATGGATTTCAAGCCAAGACTGACCAGAAGAAACAAAGAAGGGCATTACCTACTTGTTAAGTGAACAATCCAAGTGGAAGAGATAACAATTATAAATATATATGCACCAAATACTACCACACCCAGCTACGATGTGAAAAATCAGATAAGCATTAATACAGTCATAATGGGGGACCTCAATACCCCACTGACACAAATCCACAGATGAAGTAGAAAAAAAAATCAAAGAAATATGAGTTGAGACAAACCTTTGAACAAATGCACTTAGTAAATATCTACAGAATGTCCCACCCCACAACAGAATACACGTTCTTCTCAGCAGCACACAGGACTTTCTCCAAAATAGACCACTAGTAGCTCATAGAATATGCTTAAGTAAATGCAAGGGAAATGAAATTATCTCATGCATACTATCAGATCAGAGTAAAGTGATTTGGGAAATCAATGGCAAAACAAATCACAAAAACTACATAAACACATGGAAATGAACAACCAAGAGGTCAGAAGTGAAATTAAAGAAGAAATTAGGCAGTTTCTACAACTAAATCACAATGTTGATTATGACATGCTGGAACCTATGGGATGCAATGAATACAGTCCTATCTGAAAAATCTTAGCAGTGAATTCCTACATCAGAAAAACAGAGTGAGCTCAAATAAATGATCTAATGTTGAACCTCAAGCTTCTAGAAAAAGCAGAGCAAGTTAAACCCAAAGCACATATGAGGGAGGAAATTATAAAGATCAGAAAAGATTAATGCAATTAAGACTAAGAAAACAATACAAAATATCAATGAATTGAAGAGCTGGTTCCTTGAAATATTAAATAAAATAGACAAACCCTTAGCCAAACATTTTTAGAAAGGAAAGAAAAAACCCAAATCCATGCAATTAGGAATGAAAGAGGTGAAATCACAATGGATCCTGCAGAAATCCAGAAGATAATACCTACTTCGAGAACCTGCTTCTAGTGAGTTCAATTCAACCTACCACTTCCAGTGCAACCCATGGTGAGAATAAAGACACTGAGGCATATCTGTAGTTATGAGGAGCCAAGGGGTCCTAAGTTCAGTTATAAAAATGGCTAACCAGAGCAAAGGCCTCCACCCAGGGCCTAACCTGAGTTTTATTAATTCATGAAGAAGGGAGTGGCTCAAGGATGAGTGACTGAGAATGGCAGGAAGTAGGTGAGTGCCTGAGCTGGGCTGAGTAGGAGGCCTGAAATCACCTCTGCAGTATGCAGAGAGAAGGACATGCAGGAGTAATCTGCATAACACGGTTGGAGGCAGTATCCAGTGTTTTCGGGTCGCCTCAGCTCTGATGTGTGATCTTTTATGCCCCGGGAAGTCATGGCCTCTTATCTCAATCATCACTGCCCTGTCACCTTGCTTCAAAGACTACGCATCAGCATCTCTGCTGGACCGATTTGCATTGCTTAAAGCCAACTGAAGGGATAAGGAAAAGTCCTAGCCACCTCTGTACATATCAATGCATGGAAATAGGGCCAGATTCAGCCAAAATGGAGACAACTGCTCTTCTTTCAAGGAGAGTCACCCAGGTGGTCCTCCACACGCATCGATTCTACATGAGTCAGTCTTTTACACGGCTTCATCAAAATTCCATGGCTCCAACAGCTAAAGGACAGCCAGGAAAAAGACAAAAGAAAGCTGGAGCGTAAGGTAGCACATGCTTGTCTTCATCCACGGAGTCACATCCTGACCCCCAGGAACACTGAATCTTCTGGAAGAGGAAATAGAATAGGAAAAAAATGTTTGCCAGCTACTCCTCAAGGACTAATATCTAGAATATAAAAAGAAGCCTCCCTTAAAATTTAAAGACCCAGTCAAAAAATGGGCATCTGAAATGAACAGCTACTTCTCAGATGAAATACAAACAGCCAATAGATACATGAAAAAAATGTTCAACACATTTGCCCACTTGAGAAACACAAAAACAACACTGACATTTCATGTCATACTAGAAAGAATGGCCTCCATGAAGAAATCAACCAAGACCAGGCATTTAGCTCAGTGGCAGGGCACCTGTCTGGGAAGCGTGAGGTCCAAAGTTCAATTCCCAGTACCAACAAAAATAATAAGAAGAAGAAATCAACCATAACAAATTCTGGGAAGGCTGTGGGGAAAGGGAGCATTTCTTCATTGTTGGTAGGAATGTAAATTGTTACAACCATTATGGAGATCAGTATGGAGATTCCTGAAAACACTAAAACTAGAAATTCCATTTGATCCAGCTATTCCCCTTCTAGGTATCTAGAAGAGTTGAAGATATTCCCCTTGTAGGTATCCAGAGTTGAAGACATCACAGTGATGTGTGTGTATCCATGTTTATAGCAGCACAATTAATAATAGCTAAATCTTGGACATGGCCTACACAGGATGTCCACTAACAGATGACTAGATGAAGAAAATATGGTATTTGTGCATGATGGGGTACTACTTTGCCATAAAGAAAGATAAGCTTGAATCTTTTGTAAGAAGATGGATCCAACTGGAGACCATAATGTTAAGCGAGGGAAACCAGGCCCACAAGTTTAATATTACATGGTTTCTCTTACATGAGAAAGCCAAGATATAAATAAATTACATGGCCAGGGATATAGCTCAGTGGCACAGTGCCTGCCCGGCAAGTACAAGGTCGGGAGTTTGAATCCAAGTACCAAAAAAAAAAACAAAAACAAAAAAAAAGAAAAAGAAAAAGAAAAAGAAAAAGAAAAAGAAATAAATAAATTACAAAATGAAAGACAGGAGGAAAAGAGAGAGAGAAAAGTTACTGTAGCCGGGAGTGGTGGCGCACACCTGTAATCCCAGCACTCGTGAGGCTGAGGCAGGAGGATTGTTGTGAGTTCAAGGCCAGCCTGGGCTACAAAGTGAGCTCAAGACCAGCCTGAATTGCACAGTGAGACCCTGTCTCAAAAAGACAAAAAAAAAACAAAACAGTTATTGTAACCCAGCATGGACAATGATCTAAAAAATGTACTTTGATTTAGTATAATTATCTTGTATTATATGGGTTGTTTCTTTGGGTTTTTTTTTTTTGCCCTGTTAGTCTGGCTATTAATTTTTATGCATGATAATTAACTTTATAAGAATTCATAAAATAAAAAAATGAATCTGAAAAAACCCCTGCAAATTAAGAATAATGCTTCTGACCAGGCATGGTGGCACACAACTATAATTCCAGCACTTGGGAGGCTGAGGCAGGAAGATCACTATGAGTTCAAGGTCAGCCTGGGCTGCACAGTGAGTTCCAGGCCAGCCTGAACTACATAATGAGGCCTTGTCTCAAAAAACCAGGAAAAAAAGGGACAGGAAGAAAAATGCAATGCTTCATATTTCAAGTTACGTTGTCAAAAATAAATCATTTGGGGGAACTCCTGCCCAGGCATTGATCTGGAGGTGAGGAGGGTGTTCAGCCCACCAGCCCTCAACATCAGTGTGTATCTTATAGTTTTGATTGTGCAGCAGGGCAGTGACATCCTGATTCAAACCAGCTGAGCACTTCATACTCCATATTTCATTCTGCCTTTTATTAAATTTTAACATTCACAGCAAAATGCGCTTCCACAAAAGACAAATTGTAAGCTTATGGGAAGATCAGCTCTCGGGTGAAAGTAGTGAAGAAGCTGGTTTGAAAGCTTCGAGTCTGCCTTGGGTGTATTTTGTTCATAAGGTCCCTTGAATATTGTGACTGTTTGAACATTTTGGAATTACTTTCCCCAGAGTAGAAAGAAGAATGTAATTCTATAAGGATATCCCCCCAAAAGAGTTACTCATAGATTTTAGAAATAACATTTTGGATTTCAGGGCAAAGCAATTCAAAATCAAAGTTTAGCCTCCATAGGTGTGTTTTTCTCACTATTTGATATGGTCAAATGACTCCACATACCCCTCCAAAAAAACTGAAACAACAATATCAGAAGAGACTCAAATTAAGCGTGGTCTGAGCGCAATACGTTTGAAATAACCAACAAGCGCGCACATAGAAGAGAGGACACCCGCTGCGCAGCAGCTTACGTCACAGCCCGGTCCTTTCGGTGCATCAGACCCTTGGCAGCACCGGGGGTCTCTTCCCTGTGGTTTCAGTTATACATGGTGAACCTTACCGAGTACAGTAAACTAGGCTATTCTAAGAAAAAAAACCCATTCACATAACTTACATTATAGCATAATTTTATGTGTTGTGTTTTAACTGTTATTGTCGTTCATCTCTTATGTGCCTAACTTATAAATGAACTCTATCGTGGGTTGAATGTATAAGAAAAACCATTGAATACATGTATAAGGTTCCAAGTATCTGCGGTTTCAGGGACCCACAGGGGATCTTGGAACCTATGCCCCATTAACAAGGAGGGAGGGCTGCTGTAGTTTCTTTTTTAATTAACATTATATAAAGGTAAGCACTTTTTGGAAGAAAAGGCATAGAAGGCTGTATAAGCACAAGAAGAAAATAATCTTACAAGCTGGACATAAACACAGCATGCTTCTGACCCTCCTCTTTCCTTTTCTCCCCACTGAACACTAATCCATGTTTTCTGAAGGGAGGGGAGCATAGTCACACACTGGCCAAGGGCTTCTCTAAATAATGTCTGAGTACATGTTCGATGTTCTATAACTTGAGTCTATTTACTTGCCTTTATCACATGTAAAGTTTGAATTATATGATCAGTGATTTCAATTTTACCTTGCATTTTCAAGGTTTATTATTAATAATTAATGCTCTTTTTAAGCAGCACACTTACCTCAATAAATGCAGATTTCTTCTTCTTTGCCCTACACCTCTTTTGGAGCACTTAGAAGTTGGTTTCCTTTTCACTGACACTCCTACAGCATTTGTTTCTGTTATAAATTAGAATGCTTCTTGCCTCCTGAAGCTTTAAATTATTTTAAGTTTCTCCCAGATGAAGTACTCTTGATTAATATTTGGGTTTGTGCCACTTCCTGTCTGTGCCAGGTGTGCCGATCTTTCCAGTAGGATTTCCAGTTGCACCTTGTAGTGAAATCCACATATAGTATTTCCCACCTGAAGGTGTCTTTATGCTCACACGAATTTTACAGCATGATTTAAAATGGGGGAGAGACTGGTGATGCAGCAGATGGGAGAACTCTTGCCTGGCATGTGTGAGGCCCTGGGTTTGAAAACTCAGCATCACAGAACAATGGAGGCGGGTAGAGGTGGGAAAGGAAGACAGAAAGTTGACTGTGAGTCACATTATTTTTAACCTACTTTTTCTATTCAGCAGCTGTCTTAGTTGCTTTCTTGTCACTGCGACAAAACACTCATTACCCACGAGAGTTTATTTTGACTCACAGTTCTGTGGTTTTAGTCCATGGTCATTGGACTCTTAAGGCAGAAGGTGTAGGGTGGAAGGGCCCCGCACAGGAAGACTGTTCCCCGAGGCCAGGAAGCAGAGAGAGAAGGAGGTAGGGAGGGAGACACACACTTCCAGACCATGCTCCCCAGGGACCCGGGTTCTCTGACCAGGCCTGGCTCCTGAAGTCACATTTAACTATGAATGCGCTGTCTTGATTCGGTGTTAAGTCCCTCAGAACTACTGGCTTGTTCCTGACTTTGGAAACGTGGGGCTGGTGGATCCCTACATAGTCAAGGGCTCTCCCGGAGGTGCTGCCAACAGGGAGGTCTCGTCTTGCTGCTTGTTCTCAGATGACTCCTCCCTTCCTGGGATCAGCTTCTCTGCCTGCTGCGAATTCTCTGCCCTGAGAAGGTGCTCTTGGCTCCAGGCCTCTACTCCCGCCTTAATCCGTCTGGCGACTGCTTGGACCTGTGCCACAAGGATGGGCGGCAGGCTCAGGTGTCAGGGAAAGCCCTGCTGCTTAATTGCTTCATGGCAGAACCCAAGCCCATTCCTTGTTCCTCAGCTTTCTGTAAGTATGACAGTGCTGTCTCATCAACTTTGTGTGAATGTCAAGATAACAGATACAGAGGTCTCAGTTCAGTGTCTCTGGCCTGGTAGTTTATTAACAGTGATTCTTTCAGTGAACATCGGCACTTTGCAAAGTGTCTGTGTTAGTCACCTTTCAACTGCTGTGTCAAAATACAAGAGACAAACAAGGTAAAAGGAGGAAAGTTTTATTTTGTCTCACAGTTTCAGTCCACTGAGATGATTCCAGTGACCCAACTTCCTCCCACTACTTCCTGCTTCTTAAAGATTCTGCTGCCTCTCAGCAGCACCCGTGACTGGCAATCAGGCCTTTATCATGTTCACCTCCAGGGCACCTTTAAGATTCACATAGTAACAGTTCTCTCTGGCAGCGATGGTGAAACTTTTAGAAACCAAGAGCCTAATCTGCAGCCCCAAACCCATTTATTTGCCACAAAGTCCTGACACTGCAATGAAACCTGAAGGCTGGGGTTTTAGTTTAGAAAAAACAACTCATATATTAACATTTTTTGTCACAAAAGAAAAACACAGCAACAGAGCTTTCAATGGTACAGACAGCTTTTTATTGAAAGTTAAAAGTTTATAACTGGTGTGCTGCACAAGTAGTGCGATCCTTGCTAATGGATGCATGCTGATAAGTTGTCAAACCTTTGCTCAGACTTCATTACTTTGACAGCAACACATGCAGCACTCAGGTCATCTGTTAGTCTGTTTCTTGTTCCAGATTTGATATAATTCAAAGCTGAAAGTAGCTGCTCACAAGCACAGAATTATCCAAAGTAAGAAAAGAACCCCAAGTTCTTTCACTGACTTAAAACTGTTTGGCAGAGAGTTCCACACATGAAGACTTTCACTTTCAGCCAGCTGTGGATATAGCTCAGTGGTGCAAGCACCTGCCTGGCAAGTGTGAGGTCTTGAGTTTGATTCCCAGTACAAAAAAAAAAAAATTTGCCAGGTGTGGTGGTACACACCTGTAATCCCAGCACCAGAAAGGCTGAGATAGGATGATGTTGTGAGTTCCATACCAGCCTGGGCTACAAAGTGAGCTCAAGGCCAGCCTCAACTGTATAGTGAGACCCTGTCTTAAAAAAAGACAAAGGAAAAAAAAGAAGAATTTCACTTTCAGAACTATCAACTGTGCTGTCTTTGTCAAACCTTCACACTGCATCCTCTCTGTCTTCTCAAATGTTACACCCAGAATACGGAATTTATTTTTCCAAAATTTCCAGATTCTAATATTTAATATTGTAATATTCCCAAATTTCCAAAATCTAACCAGTATCAGCAGGAAATTTATCTTTATCTGGAGAAATAAGAAAACACAAAATTGTCTCCGTCACACAGAACTGTAAAACTCTGTCACTAAAACTTTCCTTTGTAGCTGCTACAGTGCTGGAATATTTCTTATAGATTTCCTGATAGCTTGTGGGATTGTCTGCAAATGTCAAATTTTCTAAATGCACTTTTAGATGTGGGAGATATTCCAGCTGTTCATCTGCAAGATCTCTTTCAAAAACCTGGTTTTCTTTCAAATGTCTGGATATAACAAAATGTCCTTTCTGCTGTTTTTTCAATACCTTGTAGGTTTTTGTTCAGTGCATTGAAGTAGAGGGTGAAATCTGTAAAAACACATGAGGTTAAGCCAGGCCATATCACTGGGCTGTGAATATTCCTGCCCCTTTTCATTCAGAGACATCCTAATTTCATCCAAGCAGGGTACAGATCCCTCCAAGACTCATCCTCTGTTCGGTCACTGGACATTGTTGTACATAAGTAAAGCACTATACTGTGCTTAAACCTCAACAAGTGCTTGAAACTGTCAAAAGTTAAGAGCATGAGTGTCTTAGTTACTTTTCTGTCATTACTGAGACAAAATGTCCAATGCCCAAAGTTAAGGAAGGAAAGATTCATTTAGCTCACAGTTTGTGGAAGTTTCAGGCCATAATCAAGGCTGGTTCCAAGGCAGGGTGGCATGGTGAGGGGCAACAGTTTAAAGCTGTGGAAGACAGCAAAAACAACAAAAGCAAATAAGCCTCTTTTCCTCCCTTATACTGTAAGCAGGTTACCAGCCCTGGGACAGGTGCAGCACTCACACCCTCTCCACGCCCTCCTCTTGCACAGGCTCAGGATGTTTACAAAGTGAGGACCCTGGCCCCCTGCAGAGTTACTTAGTTAAACTTCTAAGCTTCTCAAATTGACACAATGAATCAACCATAACAGTGAGCTAAGATGTAACTCACTACTTTTGTGACATCTTTGAGGACATTATCTAATTTGTTGCTGCTTTCCCTGGCAAAGAGAGCTTCTTGATATGTAATTCAATGAAACAGAATGACTGGATATTTTTGCTTCTTTAATAGAGAACCGTATAGGTGCCAGGCATGGCGGCACATGACAGTAATCCTGGCACTTAGGAGGCTGAGGCAGAAGGATCACCAAGAATTTGAAGCCAGCCTGGGCTACATAGTGAGTTCAAGGCAAGACTTTATCTCAATAAAACAAAACAAAGGAAACAAAGAACTGTATGAGACCAGATGTTGTCCCCACCATGCAAGATGCCCCATTACTAGTCATTGAAATTTCTGGTCTTATGTCTTGTGACAGTGAAGCCTGCATCATAGCATTGCAGACATCTATCCCTGTTCTTCCAAAGACACCAGTTTCACCAGCTCTTCTCTCATGATATCACCAGCAGGTAGCACAAAATCACTGCTAGTCCTGGGTGATTGTTTACATCTGTGCTTTCAGCCAGACGCATGGGGTAACAGGCTGCCTTTCGTAAGTCAGTGGAGAGCTGTGGACATCACTTGCCATCTGTGGGATGCAACCTTTAACAGCCTTTCTGCTAAGTGGCATCTCAGAGATGTGTGACATCATTTTATCCCTGGTGGGAATCATGGAGAAGGGAACCGCTCCCTGGCAATGCGGCCATTTCCCTACCAAAGAGGGGTTCACCGTGTTTTGCTATGCAGTGAAATTTGAAAGCTGGCAGCTGGCAGATGATTTGTTTTAGAAAGACAGTTGCAAAAACTAAGATATTGGAAATATTTCCTTTCAAGAAACTTTCAGTTTGACCAAGTTTGGTAGCACTTTTGCGGTTGGTATCAGAATGTCGCTTGACACCTGATGTGTAACACACAATACTTTCACTGCACAGGATACGTAAGGCTTTCCCATTGTGTTCAGTCACTCCCAGTGACTTTGTCCAGCCCTCTTGGAATCATTTTCCACTATCTTTTCTCAGGTTTTTTTCAGTGTAGTAACTTTTTGGTGTTCAAAACTTGGAGTCTATAAAAACACAAGTTTTTAAAAGTGAAGCACCCAGTACAAATACAAATACAAATCTATCCTTATACCAAAAATAGCTAACAGTATTAGTTAACACTAAATAATTGCATATTCCTTGAATCAAAAATCTACAGCGATTGAGTCCTTCATGAATTTTATGACCACTGGCTCAAGGGGGCAGTGTTCCACAGACCACCAGGTTTTGGCACACTCTGAAAAAGGTATCTGAGTGCATTTCCTACCTTGTGGGAGCTTCTGCTAAAATCACAGCCAGTCCAAGCCAAAAAAAAGCCCATATATATCCTTGCTCTTCTTTTTATAAATTCTTCACAAACAACTAAAATGGTGTTGCAAATTCATATATGCTAGAAGAACAGCATAACATCATGACATCATCACCTGGGGCAGCTACTCCTCTCTGAACATGGGCATGGCCCCTACTGTGCTGTTAGTCCGCTGCAGGGGCAACTTGGCTCACACACTGACAGAGAGGACTCTGTGCAGCCCATGTGCCAAGGTTCACCACCATTGTTCTAGGGGAAGCTGAGATAGGTAAGTCAGAGACTCTGCTGTTAGGAAGCTTATCACACTTGACAGTGCAGAGTCAGTACGCTGTGGTTTCCAGGCCAAATCTAGCTGCTCCTTCTTTTTGTATAGATCATTATCTAAGAAAGACTTCTACGTTTTAAAATATTTTTATATCAAAAAATTATTTTTTGACATCTAAAATTATATAGGATTTGTTATGGTTGATACATTGTGTCAACTTGAGGAGTCTAAAAGTTAACTAAGTAACTCAACAGTTCTACATCCTGGTGTGTAAAGACATGCCCTTCCTGCTCTAGGATGTTGTTCACTGTGTCAACTTGAGAAGTTTAAAAGTTAAACTAAGTAATTCAGCACGGGGCCAGGGTTCTGACTTTGTGAACATCCTCAGCTCTTAGAAGAGGAAGGCACAGAGATGGTGTGGGCATGGGCGGATAGCTGGGATACAATGTAAGGAAGAAGCTGGGAGTGGTGGTGCCTGTAATCCTAGCACTCAGAAAGCTGGAGGAGGAGGATGGTTGCAAGCTCAAGAACAGCCTGGGCTACAAAGTCAGCTCAAAGCCAGCCTGAACTGCATAGGGAGACCCTGTCTCAAAATGACAAAAAAAAAAAATAAAGTCAAACAAAAAATACAATATAAGGGAGGAAAAGAGCACCCCCTTTTTGCTCTTGCTGATTTTGCTGATTTCTGGCACCTTGAACTGTTGCCCCAGTGCCATGCCACCCTCTCTTGGAGCAAGCTGATTACAGACTGAAACCACCACCACAAACTGTGAGCTAAATAAACCTTTCCTTCCTTAATTTTGAGTGTCAGGTATTTTGTCTCAGCAACAAGAAAAAAGTAACCAAGACAGGATTCAAATTTTAATGCCTGTAAATGAATGACATTCTTTTTAGTAGTAATTTTGTTTTCCATGGACATTACAATCAACTGCTGTTATGAGCCAGGCTTGGTGTCACATACCTGTAATCCTAACACTTGGGAGGCTGAGGCAGTAGGATCGCTGTGAGTGCCAGGCTAGCCTGGGCTATGTAGTGAGTTCAAGTCCAGGCTGAACTACATAGCAAGAGCCTGTCTCAAAAAAACAAAACAGAAAGAGAAAGAGAGAGGAGGGAAGACGAGGAGCATGAGGGAGAAAGGAGGGGGGAGGGAGAAAGAGAGGAGGGAAAAGCAAAGGGAAAGAAAGGAAAAGAAGTGAGGGAGAGAGGAATGGAGGAAGGGAAGAAACATCTAAAAAGAGAAACAACCTGGGCTCAAATCCTGTCTCTCTATTAAACTTACGACCTTTTACGTACCCTGAACTCAAGAAGGATCTGAAATGGAAACTGAAGCTCTAGGAAAAACCAAGCAGAACCTCTCCTGGAGGAGAGGATTGGAGGGCTGCCTCGGCAGAGTCGGAGAGAAGAGATGGAGAAAGAGGAAGCCACTGCTTCAAACACAGTCTTGGGGCTGGAGGTACAGCTCAGTGGGGTAAGTGCTTGCCGCTAAGCACTAAGGCCCTGAGTTCGATCCCCGGTCCCGGGAAAAAAAAACAAAAAACAAAAAACACAGTCTTGGCCCAAGCCCTCGTTCCAGCGATTGCAGCTGCGGCTTCGGAGAGCCACGCTCATGGAAGCCTCCCGACTCGGCCGGGGGAGAGCGGAGTTCCAAGAGCTGGTCCAGAACTGGAGAGGAGAGGGCGCAGCCAGGAAAAGAGGCAATGGTGGTTGGGAACTGTGGTCAAATCCAGTGTGAGGATAAGAGGTTGCAACAGTCACTGAAGCGGAGTCCCCACTCTGCAGCTACCTTCCTAATCAGCACCGGGAGGCAAGGTGGAGCCAGAGCAGCCAGTACATATCCTACCACACCCAGCTCTAAGCCTGCGTCGAGGCTGTGGCCTCCTGCCTCTCCACTCTGTGGGCGGCTGCCAGTGGGGAGCGGTGGGGTGCATCGGCACCCACATCAGAGCCACAGCAACTCCCAGGGATCCAGCCAAGGAACAAACGGGAACTGGAGCACAACAGCAAGAGAGAGCTGCAGATGGAGGTGGATCACACGGCCCCACGCCCTCCTCACTCCAACATGAAGGAGGAACCATGAACTGAGTTACTGGGCTTCGGCTCTCACCCTGAATGCCCTCTGTGAGCACCCTGAGCCTCGGCGGTCTGCGCAATCACCACCTGGTCCTGACAGCAATGGGACGAGTCCACAGACTTTAAAACTCACCCCAGACTACTGATGCGAGCAACAAGAGTGTCTCCATGCTGCTTGCATATATGAACGTTATATGAACCCATGGTGACCGGGTGGGCAGCGGAGAGAGAACCTCCCGGAGGAATGCCACTCAGACATGGCAATATAGCAACATGTGAAGGACAGAGAGGAGGGAGGTGGATATCCTGAACTCGGGAGGGATCTG